>JAVJIF010010614.1:0-144415 GCA_038442645.1 Agave tequilana
CCCCCCCCCCCCCCCTCAAGGCCCTCCTCGTAGTTTGCGATTTCGTCATCTTCTCATCTCGATAGACCGTCGAGTTCGTCATCTTCTCATCTCGACAGATCGTCGAGTTCGTCATCACGTTGGAGTTGTACGGGAGAGAGAAGAAGAAACCCTAACTCACTTTTGTAACACATCGTCCCCGAAATACGTATCGAAATACGTGTCCCGATTTTTTGATCGTATTTTTTCCTATTTTCCCAATATTTATTTTTAAATTGTGACTATTTATATTATTATTTGGTTTCGGACGCGGATTTTGGACTCAGAGTCAGCCTGAGTCCGAACCCGGGACCCGGTGCCAGTATAACTACTCGATTTAACCTTTATGGTAGTTGGATTGGGCTTGTTTTAGCTTCAAATATTTATTTCAATATTTTATATTTTTCATGATTTTTTAAAATTTTTCTGAATTATTTTGAAAAAACTCCTAAATCGGTGTTGGCCGGTATTTGCTGATTGATTTCAAGATTTTTAATTTATAAAGGGTATTGAATTTCTTAAATCTGATTTCACATTGTTCCTCAGGATAACATTTTCCATTTTGGAGAATTTTTGGGGATTTTTCTGACTTAGTCAAAATTTTTCAAATTAATAATATTTGTATTATCCCGAATCCAGAATTTAGTCCGGGTGTTTTCTCTACTTTTTCTCTTTTCTTTTCTTTTCTTTTCTTTTTCCTTTCCTTTCCTTTTCTTTTCCTTCCACCATCTTCCGCTAACTTTCACACCCTTTCACCGCTTCTCTCTTCTTCCTTTTCTTTCTCTCTTTCTTCCTCTTTTTCTCCTTCTTCCTCCTTCATTCGGCTGTCGGAGATCTCCTCCCCCTCTCCAAACTCTCTCTCGCCCCCCCCCACAATCTCTGTCTCTCTCTCGTCAATTTCTCTCTCCCCTCACATCTACTCTCTCTCCACTCTCCAATTCTCCCTCTTTTACCCCCTATCCTCCTTAATTTAGGCGGCGGCCGCCATCACTACCGACAGCGTCTGACCAACCGACCCACGCCAGTGATCCACCTCCGATGGCGGCCACCTTCTCTGGCCAAGCCACATCACCACCACATTCACTTCTTCCTCTCTCCATCACTTTCACCTTTACCTTCTCCATCTCAAAATTCCACCACCCTCTCCACCACTATCATCTCCCACGCCTCCCCCTTCCTCCCACTTCTCCAATTTCACTATCCCCATCTCCTTCCTCCATCAATCCACAATCATCATCAAATCTCCTCCTTCTCCTCCTCCATCACAACTACCAAATCACCACCCCCTTCACCTTCATCCTCCTTCTCCCCTTGGCTGGTGCAACCCACGGCCACTAGGGGCCTGTGCCAACAGTGGTCGGCCACGCCCACCTGGCATGGGCCATCCCTATCTCTCTCTCTCTCTCATGTCTTTGATTCTCTCATCTTTCCTCTCTCACTATAGTATAGACGTGCATGTGCTTGGATTTTTGGAGTTTCTGGAATCGCGGCGTATTCCATGACTTTAGGTGAGTGATTCTTGCTTTACGTGTGTTACCCCGTTTCGACGGGTGTATCGTAGTTTTGGGATGTTGTATTTGTATTTCTGGAACTGTTGTATTTGTATCGGTGTGACGGATACTTGTAATAGCTTAATTTAATACATGTACATGTATATTGCTTGTAATACTGCTCTATTACTATATTTGCTTACCCTTCGTGGTTGTTAGCCTTCGGGTTTAACCTCTGGGCTTAAACCCTCTGGGTTTTGTGAGCTTTGTCGAGAGCCTAACTACGTCGTGTGACTTCGAGTTAAGCTTAATTGTGTACCCTCGTCAGGCACAGTTTAACTATGCTCCCGCTTTGCTCAGCCTCCGGGCTAAAACCCTCTGAGTTTTATTATTTACGCCGTGTGTTGTGAACTGAACTTAAATGCGTAGCCTCGTCAGGCAGGGTTTAGCTATACTTTTGCTTTGATTAACCTTCGGGCTTAACCGCTCTGCGGTCCACTATTCAGCTTTCGGACTTAACTTTCGGGTTCTACATAGCTCCGTCGAGAGGCGAGCTTAGCGCTCAATGCTTTACAGCTAACTGTCTGAGCGTAACTTCACCGCGCGCATAGCCGGATGTTCATATGCCACTTCATCATATGCATTTAGCTTCATTGGTTCATATTCTAGGATTTTGCCTGCAATTAGAGATGCCGAGGGTGTCAACTCACCTATTCAAGTGTCATTATCATTGTTGCAAACTCATCTCTTGTAGTCCTTGTAATATATAGAGTAACCTAAAGATGGCAAAAATTAGAAGGCAAGTCAGGGGGGCTATGCATGATGATGCTCACAGTGAGTGACCCCAAGGTGTCAAAAAGTCTCTGTCCCTTGCACGTGTTTGGTGCCCACATTTTTCACTCTTTGAACCGCCAAGCCCTCGGGGAAATGGTCCATTTTGGCTTTGACAATGACACTCCTTTGTATCAATTAAAGTCTTCAGCAACAGCATTTTAATTTTTATGGGTTAAAACTTGCGCCATTTTTGCACGACGATATTTTATTTTTAAATATATGTTATATGTTGGAATTGAAGAATATGAAGGTAAATCTTTGAGATGAATTATGGCGAGATCCGTTGATCGAATCAACTGGATGATGGTTGGAGTGTGTTCTCCTTCCATTGATGATGAACGTGGTATATTCACATGTTCAATTCCGACTTCGAATGAATGAGATATTCAACTCCAAAGATTGCCTAATTCAAAGTCAAATGGGACTAAAGTTAGCTGCAAGCATTTAGTCCCACATTGACCATGGGATGGAAGCCTATGGTGTATAAATAGAGAAAATTGAGAACAAAGGGCGTGCCCTTTGGGTACTTGAAGTTTTCGCGCGCGAAAAGGAGGGAACTATGCGCGCACGTGCGCCGTGCCGGAGCCGGGCCGGGTCGGGCACGGGCACGGGCTTGGGCCTGGGTTCGGGTTCCCTACCTGGACTGGTTCTTTTTGAATCGGGTCTCAGGGTACTCCACTCCACTACCCAATCCGCTCCAGCCCGCCAACAGGTGTCCGCGCGAACAGATCCGAGCCGCCCGCCAACGGGTGTCTGTCCGAACCGTCGCAACTGTTGACTTTTGGCAGACGAGAATACCCTTCCGGAGCGCTATAAATAGCGCTCCAGAGGTTCATTCTCAGACACACCAAACCAGAAAGATCTCTCTCTCTCTAAAGTTAAGTTTTGAAGTGAATTTCTGAACTGGGCTTCCAGCGTAAAAGCGACTTCCAGCGTGAAGTGGGAATCCGAAGCGACTTCCAAAAAAGGAGATTCTGCAAAATTGTTCTGAAAGAGGAATCAGAAAATCTCACAGATTCTTTTATAAGAATTGTTGTCTGAATCTGGTACTTCTGAAGAAATCTTATTCTTCAACCTTCCTTCGTCCTCAACAGTGGGTGCTCCTCCAGAGAGTAAAGGCAAATATTCGTTTGAAATTTGTCCTTGTACCGCTGCTTCAAAGATCCTGTGAAGGTACTGGTTGACTACGGTTCGACCGTACGGTGATTTGATAGTACTATCCAAATACCGTGAAAGAGTGTTGTATCTTGGGAGACCAGCGTCCATTATCCCGTTAGCACCGGTGCGGGGGACGTAATTGTCTTAAGGAGATTCGCTTTAAGCGTACCTCACTTTAAATACTGTATAAGTGGATTAAGTCCTTTATACAGGGGATATACTTTACAGTATATCGAGACTGACTTAGATTCAGTCTAATTGGTGCTTTAACTAAGGAAGGAAATTGAAAGGTGGTTCTTAAATTAAGGAACGTTCTATTGAACGGAAAACCTCCCACCTGATATTTGCCGACCTGGCCAATTAGATTGTTGATATCTCAGTGATCTTGATTAGTTGTCAGATTGATTCTTGTTAAGCAGAATACCCAACATTATATACGCGCACGGTAAGATTTGAACATCGATTGTTCTGATAACATATTAAAATTGTAATCACTGTACCAAAACTTTAAGATTGAAGTGAGAATTGAGATATTTATATTTAAAAGTACCTATCACTTTTCCTTGGTGATGACAAGATGTCATTGTAACAAAATTAACGACACTATGGTGATCCATTGATGGCCCGAGCTGTGGTTATGAAGCTTTGATGTTTGAGGTCGAGTGGATGAGATGGTCGAGACATTACTTTCTCGTGCAGTTAGTTTTGATTTCTGTTCTCAATATCTATTGTAAGAGCCTTGGTATTTCTTTTTCAAAAGGTTTAGGGTTTTGAATTAGGGTGGCCATCGAATCGTTGATAATTAGAAAGGAGAAGCTATTGATAATAGGGTATGAAGTTATTGTAAGGACTTGTGGCATCATCCCAAAAGACTACCTTTCTAGGTTGAGTTACTTAAATTCTTATATACTCAAGGCCATTCTCATGTCTAACCGATCTGAGACTATTTTTTTGACATCCTATTCAACAGTTATAGACCCGGTCTATATTTTTGATAGAAAATGGTCCAGCAAAAGAGGGGATGATGATGGTAAAGGTGGTGGCTATGGCGCAACGAATGTGATCAAGGTGGCGATGGTGATAGAGAAGGTTTCGCTTTGTTTAGTCTTTCATGTTATTTTTTGAAATAGTGAGAACTTAGTTAAAATAATAAATAATTGGAGGATGATTGCAATATTGTTTTATCTATTGTGATGTTAGCTAGAGCCCAAAGCTGGCATGAACCTGGTAATTAGTAGCAAAGTAAACGTTCAAAGCCCAAAGCCCTAGTTAGCTTAGGTTTAGTTAACAAAAGTAAGATTCGGAGTAAATATCACCATCACCGCTCTCTCGGAACCACCACTGTCACCACCATTACCAGTATTATACTCTTGCACCTGTTGGCCCAGAGGCCCTTCACCTTAGTTTGATGATGACTAACTTATGAAGGTTAGTTTACTAATGATCTTGTGTTTAATAAGTTTCAGATATTGATCAAGATCCTAGTAGGTGATTAGCTTCAACAAAGAATTCAAAGCCAATTTTGGAGCTAATACATGTTCATTCAAGAGCTCGCTCGTCAAGATCGCATCTAACTCTCGGTTAGAGTAAAACTCATTTGGATCGTGTGTGGATCGAGTCGGCTTGGAGAAGGAGTTCTACAAGAAGACTCCGGTCTGTTTAATTTGTTTTACTTTAGATCTTGTGTAAAAATAGCTTAATCTTGATATGCTCAAGTACACACACAAAAGTTAAAATAGTTTTTGTTTTCAGTTTAACCGTTTTTGAATTTCAAGAACATACATATATGATTTTCATGAATAAATAGAATCAAAAGAAGTTTACATGGTTTATATGTATAGTGAATTCATCCATATACATTGTTTAGTTCATAATGTCTAAAAACTTACTTTAATGTATATCTAGTTCATGGTTTCAAGTTTTGTTTTTAACAAAACTTAGTTTGGGATATCAAAAACATAGATATATCCTTTATATGTGTACTGGATTCTATCCATGCACATTATATTTCAAATGTTGTTCAATATTATGTTTTTGTATCTATACTAGTTTTGGAGAAATCGGTCTTTCATTTCAAAGTTTGGTTTATGAAAAATACGGTTTCCGATTTAAAGCTAATTTTCAATACCACAAAAATAGTTCAAATTGTTTGAAATATGTGTTGAATCTTAGTCACACATATTTTTTCTTCAAATATTTATAAGAACTTATTTTTGTGAATTTTATGTGATTTTATAGGATTTATGGGTATTTAAAAAAAATCAAGTTTTCAAACCCTAAAATTCTAACCTGAGCCCACTGGTGGTCGACCGAACCAGAGCTCGGTCGACCGGTCGGTCGATCGATGTGCACAAGGACGTGCACAAGGCCTTGCCTATATAGCCAGTCGATCGACTGAGGTCTCTGTTTGGCACGATTGACCGGGCGATCGACCGACAGGCATTTTGCCTTGGGGCAGTCAACTGACAGCCCCAGCGGTCAGAATCTGACCGTTGGCCGATCGACTGGGCGGTCAACCGACAGGTCAGTTTTGACCTGATCCGAACCCCAACAACTATATTTTGAATCCCCTTTAACCAAGATTTTCAAGAGTAAAAATTTCACACTTCTCTTAGATTTTAAGCAAGTTTTCAAAACAAATTTTTGTGCCAAAATCTCTATCTTTATTTTGTTTTCAAAGTTTTAGAAAATCAAAGAAAAGGTAGATTTGGGAACTTGTTTTATTCTTCATTTTACATATCTATCAAGAAGTTTTTTCCAAGTATTTTCTTTGTTGTTTTACTTTCAAGCACTTTGATTTCTCACATACTTGAGCTATCGTTCTATTCCTATCTTTAGGATCTTGTTCTTATGAGAAAATTGTTTGTGATCCTTTGAGATCACCAAGAGAGAGTTTGTGATCATTGGATCACCAAGTTGTAAATCTTTTCTTTGCTTTGGCGTAGTGCCTTCCCTCTTGTGTAGAGGTGATTGTGTTTGAGAGAGGAGTTGTGTACTCTAAGAGTTGAGTTGTAATTCCTCAGTGGAGGTCCCTTTGTGAAAGGTCATGTGTGGACGTAGTGGAAATCCTTCTGTGTGAAGGAGGGGACGTAGAGCAGCGCCTCGAGCCTCGAAACATATCTTAGTGTTTGCATTTAATCCACTATCTCTCAACTCTATCTCTCTTTATATCTTACGTTGTTTTACATTGTTCATATTCATATGCTAGATATAGTGTATATGTGCCTACACTTGTGTTCAACCAAGAGAGCTTATTAAAACACCTCAACTCTTAGTCTAGAGGAATTTAGAGGAGTAGCTCTAAAGCTCTTCATGGAAAATTCGGACCAACTCTTAGTTACACGTTGTGTGTTTGCAATTAAGAGTTTAATTCCGCATTATTTGCCCTAGATTAGCTAGTAAATCTATTCACCCCCTTCTAGGTGTATTTCAGCGCCACCACCTAACTAACACTTACTCTGATCAACATTAGGTTAGCTAATAAGTGCTTAGACCCCCGTTGTTGGCCCCGTGATCAGGCCCCGGGTGTGTTCCCCTGAGATCGCCCGGTCGAAACCCTGTGGAATGACATTGCCTAGTTGGGCTCTCTTAACAAAACAAAAAAAAAGCTAATAAGTGTTTAAGTTGCCTATCATGACTAGTGGCGTTGCCAATTTTTTTTTTTAGGGGGGCCCGGGGGCACAAAATAATATTCAATAATATCAAAGTTGTATAAAAGTAGCTGTTACAAAATGAAACTACACGTTACATATCACTCAGCCCAATATAACACTTTTTTTTCATTTAGAACAAGTACCTATCATATTTATTTTCATTTAGAACAAATACATATAAAAAAAAAAAAACTATCAGTAATTTTGCATAATTTGATGTCACAATATATATGTTATTAATAGAAAATCAAATAATTACATTCATAATGTACATCCAGCATGCAAACTCTAAAAGTACAAAATACAACATTAATCACTAATTAACTAATTTTATCATAATAATTTTTTTGGGGATATTATCACTAGTAAAATAAATTATGCCATGATGAACAAAAAAATTTAAAAATTTATCACAATGTCAAGATAAACAAAATCAATGATTACTCTAAATTAAAAGAAATTTTAGATAACAATGACGATGAGAAGGTGAGTGTGGCTTATGAGCCATTGTTCCGTAGAAGCCACCTAGTCCTACTCACCGCTTACGGTGAAGCCGCCAAGTCCCTAGCTCCTTGCTTGAGTGCTTCGGTATCATATATGTGTATATAGAGAGAGAGAGAGAGAGATATTTTAGAGATTTGAGAGTGAGATCAACAGAGAAGAGATGAGATTTGGGGATTTAAACTTTAGGGATTTTAGTACGAGTTTAGATTTGGCGGGGTGAGGGGATGAATTTAGAGATAAGAGATGGGTGAGAGAGAGAGAGAGATCAGATATCGTGAGACAGAGATCAGAGATGGTTTTTCAGAGACCATGGGAATCGAGGAAAGTTTCTAAGAGTCAGATATTAGAGGTGTGTGTGTGTGTGGGTGTGTGTGTGTGTGTGTGTGTGTGTGTGAGAGAGAGAGAGAGAGAGAGAGAGAGAGAGAGAGAGAGGCTGAGAGCTGTGTGTGTGTGTGTGAGAGAGAGAGAGAGAGAGAGAGAGAGAGAGAGAGGCTGAGAGCCGTCGACAGCGAGTTAGAACTCGCTACGAAACCTAGGGGATGGTTTCTCAGAGACAGAGATGTGTGTGTGTGTGTGTGTGAGAGAGAGAGAGAGAGAGAGAGAGAGAGAGGAGAGAGAGAGAGATTGGGCCTGAGGGGAACAAATTACACACCCAAAGCCCTATTTGGGTGGGTTTCGGGGTGTCATTTGACCCTCCTTGATCTAATCCCACATAACTCTTTCCTTGAAAAAGAAGGAAAAAGAAGTAGTAGCATTTAATCATGCAAGTCTGCAACACATATTTTGAATATTATATCTTACTATATATGGGTTTCTCTTTTCATTTTTCTCCCCTCCCTTTTTAAGAAGAAAGTCATATATTTCTAGGCTTAATCACAGGACTTTCAACAACTAAATCTAAAGGCAGGAGGGCACCCAATAACAACATAAATATCTGAACTAATAGATATTAGTGTTGTGATACAAATCAAACGTCAGACAACAACAAGGGGGCTCATAATCTTTGTTCATCAATCATGCTAGATCTTGTAAGCAGCATGATCCTCCCTCGAGAGAATCCCAACCACATCTGCAACTTCAGGACTCACTGTTTCAACCTCCATCGCCGCCAGGGATTCAGTCCAGTGAGGGCCCAACCAGGCAAGTTCCTGCAGGTTGCTGCGTCCACGTTAATGGTGATACTCGCTCGCTGAACAGTGTGGCTTCCATTGTCGTCCAAGCGAAGGAATCAGTGGTGAACAAATTAAGACAATACAAATGCAGTATTGGGACACCCATTGCATTTCTCTGACCTGACAATGAAACTGCCTTGTCAATTTTTATGCTTCTTTTGTTGGTAAATCTCTTTTACCTACTTATTTTTGTTATCTAGACCAATATATAAATGACAAAAATACTAACAGAGTATCATACTTTTAATCAAGTTGATGTTTCTTTAAAAATAATAATAATAATGATGAGAAACCATAGGGGTCCAGATCGTTTATTATCATGCCTTTGCTGAATTCATGTGGAAAATAAGCTAGTGGGAGTCTGTATCCTAACCTACCACTTAGCTTCCAATGTTTCCCAGATAAAGATTTGTCTATTTACCTAAGCAATTATAGATTTCATAGCTAGATGCCCATCAAACTTGTACCAAAATTCTCTCTCTTTAGTTCTACAGAGATCCAGTGGGGAGGTGAGATCGCACTCACTGGTTACTGTTGGCGTACTTTATTAATGGCGATGAACTGCAAGGTGGTAAATTTTTTCCCCTAAATCCCCCCCCCCCCCCCCCCTAACTAATCATCCAGTCATATCGAGTACAATTGCTTCTTTGTCTAAGGGCATGTTTGTTTGTCCCGAAAGTGGGCAGAAAACACCCGAAAAGCCCCTGACAATGTGGGCCCCACCGAGGTTTCCAACAGCCAGGCTGTTTGTTTGCTCGGAAATGTCAAATTTCAGAACATTTTGGGCGGAAATCCCCAAAATCTGATACCACGAGCCTCGCGCATTTTCAGCGCTCTCATTTCCAACAGCCAAACACGTCCTAAATGCAAGGGCAAAGAAGTTGTAACCAATTCTTCAACATTCACGGAAATTCAATTTCCAAGTTCAGTGCTGAGCTTTTTTACCAAGATATTAAGTTGTTTTAAAAGAATTAAGAGATCTAAAGTTGGATTAGGTCTCATGTTTGTCTCCAAATCTGGATCCACTCATTTATTGTTACTTTAGTGTATGATTTAATACAATAATCTTAACCGTCTATTATTTTTTGAATGGTTAAAATTATAACCTGACTGTAACAAACACCATACCTCTTATGAATCACACTGGATTCTTATTTTACACTTAATAACACCTAAAACACACTGAATAATTATGACGACCATCCATTAATTGCAGATTACAAATCAGAGGACCTAAATGTATTCAGTAATTTGAATCAGAAATAATTTTTTGTTTGCTTTTTAGTTCTGAAATAACCTTTCTTTCTTTCTTTTTCCCCCCTCTTTTCAACTAATGGTGAATATTTTGAGGATCCAACAAAATCTAGAGTATTTGTCAAAAATTCTAGTGCCTAATAATATTGCGATCTTTCATCTTCCCTATCAATTTCATGTGAGAATCTTTTTGATAGGGAGAGGCCAATGGAAAGAACTATGGAGTAAATTGTTGACATGAAGACTAAACGAAGACTAAAGCAACAAAGATAAAAATCAACAAACATATACCAACAACAACAAAAAATGTTGTACTAAGAGATGAAAGATGACAACAACAATAGTAGTGCTACAGGGAAACTTTGGGACTAAAAGATGAGAGATGATATGATTGAGGCCATCAGTCAAAATCGGAAAAATTCATACAGTTAAATGGAAGAGATTTGACAGAGATTGAGAGAGACAAAAACCTGTGAAATTCGGTGAGCAAAGTTTTCAATCAATAACAAGTGATTATGAAATTGATGGAAAAGAGTCAAGAGGAGGAGGACGACGTATTAAAATTCACTCACTTCAATTATGAATCGAGTGAAATTTGACGAGCAAAATTTTTCAATCAATGACAACTGCCTCTTGACTATGAAATTGATAGGAAAGGGTCAAGAGGAGGACGATGACGCATTAAAATTTACTCAATTCAATTATTAATCAAGTGAAATTTGACGAGCATAGGTTTCAAATCAATAACAACTGTCTGTTGATTATGAAGTTGATGGAAAAGGATCTAGAGGAGGAGAACAACGCATTAAAATTTACTCACTTCAATTAGGGGCTGTTTGTTTCGCGTAAAAGGCCATAATTCGTAAATGACTTACAACTCAGTTACAACTACGGCGTTTGTTTGGACCGTAATTCGTAAAAGACTTAAGCAACTCAACTGTCACTCACTTGCAACCCAATCACCACTCACTTACCGCTCAGTTACAGTTAATTTTGTGGTCATGCAAATTTGTATTATTTTTTATATTAATATTAAATTTTCTTAATATTTAGCATTCCTATTATTTATTTGCAATATTAAAACTTTTTAAATCACCAAATAGTTAATTTTGTGGTCAACTTTTTCACTTACGACTTACACATTATGACAGCCAAACACCGTAAAATACAATATACTTTCCCACTTATAACTTTATATTACCAATCAAACACCGTAAAACTTACATGCATGTAATTCATTTACAACTATAAAAGACTTTACCAATTATGACTTACGAATTACGACAACCAAACAGACCCATATGAATCGAAAGAGACTACATATCTTGTATTGAGATTTTGAGAGTGATCCACAGAAATATATAGAAAAACTTCCAATAACACACACCACACATCAAAAAAACAAAAAAAATTTCAAAATAGTGCAATAAATTTTTTCGGAAAATTTTGATGTGTTTGGTTGTATGTAAAATCTCAGAAGAAAGGAAAACAGTAGGAGTGGGAAAAAAAAAATGGAAGAGAACATTTCAATTGAAAGATATTATACTTCATTCCTTTTCTTGAGAGCGAAAAATACATACTTTGAAAACGATACAGAAGTGTATTTTGATTGGTCCACCCAAAGAATCATGGAAAGTCATGGAATTATTTTTCAGTTATGAAATTTTTTACCCGTAGTACTTTTCTAAAAATCTTACACACATAGGAGCATGTATTATAATTAGAACAAAATTTATGCTAAACAAGACAAATAAAGTTTATATTATAAAAAAATGCCTCAAATTTCTCTTATATTTAGGTTTAATACTCATAGTATTTTTACTCATATTTAATACCTCATAGTATTTCTTTTAATGTTAATACCCAAACTTTTCTTCTTTTTCAGTATGCTATCAAGAAAAAGTGAAAAATCCCAAATTACCTCATTCTTTTTCTCGCCAAGTTACATATAGAAAAACTTAATTGTATAGAACTTGGGTGGTGACACTTATGAAAGTGATTTGAGGCTAGCATAAAAGAGGAGACTGTGCTGGTGATTGTAATGATTAAGGGTGCAATGTCGGTAGAAAAAGGTAGAGAACGACGATAGTTCTGGTTGAAAGAGAACATGAAAAATTAGATCCAATTGTGATGTAAAATTATAGAAGCGCTTGAAGGCCTCCATGTTTTAAAAAGAGATGGTGTTCGTAAAGGGGGGAGAGCAAAAATAAGTTCACTTTATAATAAGGAAAAAAGTAAAAATAAAATAAAGATTTGTTAAAAGAAAAAATATAGAAGTTAGAGAGAACATTAAAAAAAAACCAGAACAGTGGTAATGGAGGAAAAGAGGGCATAGAGAAGAGGAAGAAGGAACAAGTTTGTTTTATTTGATTAGAATAAGTGTAATATCATATTTGTGTATTACCCAAAATAAATAAATAAATAAATAAATAAAATAAAATAAAAAATGGTAATTAATAACTTATATGCAAGCGTAGGGGATCAAACCCAAGTCCCTAGTAAGGGAGAGGAGAGAGTAAACCTTAATGCCACATTGGCATATAATGTAAAAGCACTCAAATTTAAATTTGAACCTAATAAGCTAGTCAACTCAGAATTTTCAGATCTAAACCGAATTTTCCTCTCAGATTTTTAGCAATCCACAATCCATATCTAAACTGCTAAATATTTCAGTTTTAATCCTAACTGAAGTTTAAATCTTAAAATCCCTAGTAATCAATAAAAAGCTTAAATCTCTTCTCTTCTACTTCAAAAAAAACTCTCTAATCTAAACTCTCTCCTTCCTTCTTTCCTTTCTCCTCAAGTTGATCGTGAACGAAAAGGAGTTTCGAGGTGCAAGGATTGAGGAGCAAGTAAGGAGGAACAACTCAAGTAAGTATATCTGAATTTGTGAATTAAATTTCAGTTAAAAAAAAATCCGACTTTAATGTTCATGCTTCCTGCTTCAAAGATCATCTGATCAAATTTCAAAGTTTACAACAATAAAAATTAGAACCACAAAATAATTTATTAATTTCAGCAATCTGCTATTCAACTTATCTATATTCTCACGTCAGAACTCACCGGACAATATATTTAATGGTTCCTAGAAACTTACCTAATATATTTTTTTATATAATCATTATTTTAATACTCCATAGAGCCTTGATTTGAACAAATCAACCTAATTAGTCTCAATTGTATATCATATGTGGTCCATGGCATGTGTCATGCAGTCCCTGTTTTGTATCTGGATTCCTTTAAACAAATTCTCTTGTACGGTCAAAATATTGTATACAACATAGAATCATACCACATACTACTAAAACTGTGGGCTGCTGAATTTAAAAATAAATAATACATGTGAGAACACATCTAAATTTACACATTTTTTGAAATTTTTACTAGAATTTCAATCCAAAAAAAGGAAACTCTGGTCCCTGCTCTCGGCCATGGCCGAGAGCAGGAGACTGCACAGACCCAGACCGGGTCTGTGCAGTGCCAAGCCAGACCCGAACCAGGCCTGGCCTGGCCTAACTTGGGCCTGGGATGCACAGGGGCAGCCCAGTTGTGCTCTATTTAAAAAAAAAAAATTCTGCTGTTGCAGAGGCCCACTGGCCTGCTTCCAGCCCAGCTTTACGTAGGCTTGCATCTCTTGGATCCATACCCACATGACAGAACCTGACCCAACTGAAAATCCAAACCCATTAACCTGTAGGAAAACAATTAAAACAATTAGTTAAAAGTATCAAAATAAAGAAAAATATAAATAACAGTCTACAATACTTCTACAAACTACAATAAAAAATTCAGAGGAATAGCAACATAAATTAAATTAAATCACCCCTTCTAAAGTCAGATTTTCTTAATGGTAAATTCACACCCGTTAAGAAATTTAATGTTATAAAGCCTTTAAAAACCTAACAAAAAATTAAAAATTGGTTTAAATTAAACCTATTAATTTCGTATAATCCAGAGAACCATATTCCCAACCTTAAGCTAATAAATCCAGATTTAAAAACTCTTTATACACCAAAGTAGAACATTCTTTAAAAAAAAAATCCTAACAATTTCTATTGAATAATTTATGTAGATTTATCGAGATCTAAGGATTTCAGTGCTTTGGATTTGTGATCAAGCTCAGGTGAGTGTTTTTTCCTCCTTCAGTTAAATAAGAATTTCTGTAATAAATGATTCTATCTAGTTATTTAATTATGCTATAAAGGTGATTTAAATGATTAAGCTAATTTTCTAGTATTTAGAATTTTCATAGTTTCATGAATTACCTCCATATACTACATGTAGTATATTTATGTATTCCTGTATGTAATAAAGTTCACTTGTTCTTAATAATAAACCTATATGATCACTACATGACATCGATTAGGACTACGCCACTAAAACTCACCAAAATGACATTTGTGACATCTATCTGATAACTATCATGTCCATGGTACCCAAGTACTGAGAAAATATAATTATACAGTAACAACTTCGTCCTGCTTATCTTATTCATCGACATATATATCCTGTTATACATGTATCATGATTATACTATTAATGTTGTTATCGTTGTCATTACTGAGTTATCCCAGTAAATTTAGGTAACATGTACATTAAATAATCTTGATAACTAATGACATGATATTAAACAACTTACACTGAGATTGAAGAAATTGATGGAGGAGACAGTGTCTATATTTTGGGTGGACTTAGGATATAGGTTGCGTAGTCGAAAGAGGATTCCACTGCAGAGTTCCCGGAGAGTGACTGACACCCCGTCCTTTTCTTATTCCTGTTATACATGTTATACATGTTACTTGAATTGTTATACATGTTACCTGACTACCTTGCGGTAGGTTCTCGTTCAGCGTCAGGAGTCTGACTCGTGGTCTCGGGTATGCACGGGACCCACCTAAAACATAGTCAATGTCTCAACCTATCAGTTTCAATAACTTAGGATCTCGATTGGCACGTGTAGTAGGCGTAGTATGGGATGCTCTATTACATGTGGCAAGTAGTGTTCACTGACATAATTAATAATGAAAAATCAGATTCTTACATTGACATTATAAATTGAACCTGACATATGCATGTGTTATGATACACATTTGATTATACTCATGACCTGATGTACACCTGACTATATCACTGACTGGCTTAGTTACTATTCATTTATTGTTCGACATGGTATTCTTATCATGTATATTTCTTTCATAGTATGCTCACACGTTACATGCACGTGCACTTTCCACTTTTATTTTACCACTTACTAAGTCGCTTATTGACGATCCTGAGTCTGCTATGCTCAGATTCAGATCTAGGGACATCGCAGGACCAGGAGTACTTTGAGCGCGTTGCAAATCTCCAATAGATCATCATCAATTCATTTCGTGAAAACCTTTTAGTATTTTTTTTTGGTTCTACTCCTATTATGCTTATAATGAGTGAACTTTTAAGACATTATTATATTTGCTTTTGAATGCTAGAATAAATTGTGAACCTTATGTTTTGATTTAATACATTGAGACTTAGCGTATTTATATTGAGAATACGTCGCCGACTCTCATCACGTACCCAATTGTGTCTTTTAAGAAGTGGAGTGTGACAATCAGAGACCTAGAATTTAGTAAAAAGAAAATGAAACTGGCGGAAGATGTCCAATTAATCTACAAAGTATTAATTTATAAAATAAAAAAATTAGGATATTAAACATGACCAAAAAATAGTGCCAGTAATTAATCTTGAATTTAAGAAAACTTCGGGACATTTTTCATAAAATAAGCAAGAGAGAGAGCAGAAGAAAGAAAGCTAAAGCTACTATCATCTGAAATAAACAAAGTTACTCGATTAATGGTGGACCAGAATACATACAGACTCATCAAAAGCCAGGTCTCTACACAATGTGGCATTTGCTGTGAGTATCAATCACCATCAACATGTTGACAGTGAGACACAGGCTTTGTGAGATCTTGCACATAACTTTTTATATATTAGACAACCCTCAGTATTCTCAACAAACAACAACATCACTTGAGCACTGAATCACACACACAAATTGAAGCATACAATAGCCAAAAAGACACAAGAAGGGGCTGAGACGACTCCTAATGTACTACATCAACAGAACTCTGATGCAGATGATCTCTTAGAAATAGAACACCCGAGGCGTTTCCTCAACCAGATCACTTCTTCAATACACTGCACCAATAAATTGTAACACAATTTTATGGAGGATAAAATCAAGAAGAATACTTTTGATATACAGCACAGAAAGAAACCAAAAGACTGAAGATGAAGGGAAGTGGACCAAGATTCAGGTTACAAAGAATAAGTGACCTTAGTTTTCACCAATTAAATTGAAACATGAACTTTCACCAGAAAGAATAGGAGATAATGGTATTTTAGCCCTCTCTTTGGTTAACTTAAATGATAACTTCTGCATGGAGCATTAAAGCTGAACCAAGGAAGGTGACTTACTTGTAGCGGTGAGGATGACATGGATGTAGAAGATTCGACTGGATCTCAGCTGAAACAAAAAAATAATGCAAGATTTTAACTAGAGTTTAGATTAAAGAATAAACCTATATGTTCATAGTTAATAGAGTCAACTATGTATGATCCGCACCTGGTTAACAGTTTCCTAAAGTCTCACACTTGTACTTTTCAAAATCTGCGTTGACCCTGTCCACCTGTATCCAATAAAACATACTGATTATGTTATGAAGCTCACTGTTGGCTGTCTAAAAATCATTGAAGACAAGTCTTCAAAAGCAGAGTCCCAAACTCCAGACGCAGGGTTAATCATAGCCTTCTAAGCAGCACCAAGGCGCGAGGGTCGAAACCCGCGTCTCAGCAGCACTGCAGGGTCGAAACCCGCGTCTCAACAACACTGCAGCACTAAGGCGCGAGGGTCGAAACCCGCGTCTCAGCAGCACTGCGGCACCAAGGCGCGAGGGTCAAAACCCGCGTCTCAGTTATAACTGCCCATGCTATGGGGTCAATCACTGCCCCACATAACGGGAAAGTTAACCCCCATTATGGAGCGTTTTTAGGGGGCACGTTCGCCCCTGAAACCTCTATAAATAGCCCCGTTGTTATGGAGAAAGGGTCGGTCAATTAGATCTTGACTTAAGAGCTTCCACAGAGAGAAGGAAAGAGAGTTCGTTCAACTCTTCAAGTAACTTGTTGCGTACAAGTTAATCTTTGCCTATAATCTCTTTGAGATTTCTGGTCGACAGAGCTGTGTTACTCCGTCCGCCAACCGAAGAGAAGATCCCCAAAAGTTCCTGACGTTCACCCAGTCAACGGAAAACAAGACTCGCTTTTCACCGTCACCTGAAGAACCCAGCATTAAACAAAGGGAGAATTCAAGACTCAATATCTTCACTCTCTTATAATCGGAGTATAAGTCCGTCGTAATTTTTCAATTGATTTAAGGAAATTTTACGCGAATTTTTCTCCCACAAAACACTCACCAACATCATTCAAGTTCCAAGATCAAAGAGTCGAGTCAAAAATTTGACCTTGGTATCTATCTCATCCATTAATGGGACTTGCCTGTCCAATTCCTGTGCATTTGACAGCAAAATGTTAACTTTTACTTTCTTATTCTCAAAAAAGAAAACAGCCACAAGGATGAACCTCCTTCATGTCATGGGCCATGTTTTCAGAGTATCCAACCCTTCAGCTATAGTGTATCCAAGCCTTGATCCTACAAATAATTTGAGATAGCATTTAAGATTATGGTTTCAGATGACCTCAACAGTACGGATCCTATTATGTTTATAGAACAACGGATAACTACTTGCCTGCTTCATTTTGCGCATCTCATATTAATTCCTAAACTGGTTTGATTCTTCAGATTGTTGAAAGTATTCGCTTTCAAATCTTCCATCTGCAGCAAATAGAATAAGATATAACGACGGAAGCAGTTTACAGAATACAAGACAAAAACATTCAATGCAATGATTGATTTCTTTTATAAGAAATAACCGTGAAATAGAACATAACACTGGACCTTGAGCATATTACTGACTGGAAATGACTGGATATTTTGAAGGTTCATACCACAGGGAGCCTTCCTGAGAAACTCAAATGAAACTCAAAACAAGTACGAAAAGGATTTTAAACTCACCAATAATTCCATAGCTTATTGAAAATATATAGCTTTACAAAAAAACACTTAATATCTACTCTAATATGAACAGTGCACGGCGCTAATGTGTCATGTTGTTCTAAGTAACAGAACATTCATCCAACTTCTGAGAACCTTTCATGGCATGTGAAGAAAAGAAGACATTCATAGTTTATTCTCCTTCATATTAGCAACAATCTTCTTCTCATATAGATTACAAGATGCCAAGACACTCTACTACAAATTAGGCTGAGAAGAAGTGTAGAAAAACTGAACCAATGACGGCCCTTGAACATCAGATGGCAGCAGCAATTGCTCCTCCCAAGTTATGTAGGTATTCCAACACCATCCAAAACATGATGAAAGTGATGGCTCATTGAGCAAATACCACCAAAAGCGTGTTTGTCAAACTATCATGCTACAAAGTTAATCAATTAGAATCAGGGCCATAATGCATAAGCAAATAACATGATGTGAACATTAGAACGTTGAATGACATTAACATGGACTCAGAGGTGGACAAGGATAATGAGGGAGGGACTTGAGTTAAAGAGCACTACATAGAGGATTAGATGATTTAGAGTTTTACTATTTAGTATTTATGACTTTTATGATGGATCAAGGATGACAATTAATCTTTAACTTCATGTCATGTTGTGTGGTTGAGACTTGTTTAGACTAGAATTTGAGACTTAGTTATATTAGTATTTGCTGTTATTAGATTCCTCTGGATGTTTGCTTATGCATTGATACTTTGACGTTCTTATGAATTTGTGCTTTATACTGCCATCATAGATGATGTCCTTTTTCATGTTTGTTCCTAATAAGTTGATAGAATGACAACTGATGTAAAAGAAGTGTCTTCTCTCCATCCCAAGGTTTGTTAAACGTACACTGTCATACTAACATGGACAACATGCCAGCACATGGAAAATTCTTACAAATGCACACCACGTATGTCTCACCCGCGTAGCACACGTGTCCGACATAACACGGCTTCATGATAGGAGTGCCATGTGCTACGTAGATACCAAGTATGTTTCTCACTTATTTTCATTAAGTTTTTATTTAGATAGTTTTTAGTCATCACTTATTATAAGTCTTAAAAGTGTTGATTATTGAGGAATCCCCTCTCAAATAGTAATCTGTAGCATGTTAGTAGTCATACTTTATTACTCTAAGTTCTTGTACCATTGGATATTAACCAAACCACTTCTAATAATTTCCCACTATTTTTCAGTGCTTTTTTTCTGAATTTTCAGTATATTTTATAAAGTTCTCCCAAAAATTTAACATTTAATTTAAAAATAAAAATTAGATGTTTCTGTGTGTCGGGCACTAGGTGTGGCACCCTGCCTTTGCAAACATTTGGGGTATACATCTCCAAAGAGCAAATGCATGTGGAGTTTGAGTTACCAATCCATATATCAGAAATTTTACAACATTGCACATAAGAGGTAATATGATACCCAGAGAGACTAGAGAAGAGTGCATGATCAATCTCCTTACCCCCTTCATTCATAAAGAAACATGTAAGCTGCAGGTTTACATCTGTCATCAATACTGGGTATAAGTATCATACAAATTATCAAATATGGATACTATTTTTAACAATTCTTTCTTTATAAAAAGAACAATCATCAATCATTAACAAATAACAATATTTCACTTATTTCTGAAATATTCAGGACCTACTTATGAAACAGTTCTCTCTCCGATATACAATTCTTTCAAGAATTTCTTAATCACTCTCGAACTTTTATTATTATTATTATTGCAGTTTCGAAAACCAAATTATGCCCCACGAATGAATTCTTTCGGAATACTGAATCTGAAATAAAATAACATGTGGACACCATAGCTCTAAGATGCACTTAAACAGAATATCATTTATCACTCAAACATATTGCCATTTTATCTTTACTAATAAGCTTTACATCAGTAATAGAATAAAATTACCTGTAATGAATAACAGAGGTCTGCTGGTGCGCATTCATTATTTTTAAGCTTCTCTACAACAGTAGCTTCTATGTAGCTTAATATCCCACTAAATGATACATCCATTCCTTTTACAGTGTAAGGAAGATCCAGATATTTCTCTCCGTTTTTTTGCCAGCTGAAAAGGGAAAGGATAACTAAGGTCAGCTTATTGACTGTATAGTGAAAACATTACATTTGAAAAGGGACATGATTCACAGGAAACCAGCAAATGCATTGACGCAACAAGATATTCTGGTGGGAGGCCTTCAACATCAGATCTATAGTAACAATTTAGCTGGTTACATTTTGGTTGTCCAGAAGTAGAAAATGAGACATTTTATCCTTTGAAGGAAAAGAAATATTAGCCTCCATTTGTTTAGAGATACCCGTGCAATTAGTGTTACCATAACTCTCCATTTTAATAAAATTTTGCCACATTGGACGTGTGTCACGCCATGACACTTAGGCACCCGTGTCACACTACTTGGACATGGTTTTATGTTGAAAAGAAGGTGAATAGAGTAGAAATTATTAGAAAGAACATCTTGAAAGGATCTGTGACTGAAGAACAGAAACAAGAGTTTTAATTTGATATGCTTTTTTTAGTCATATTAGTCATCCAAACCAGTGTCGTCCATTTTTCAACCCTTGTCCATGCATGCTTATTATAAAATAAAATTAAAAAGGCAAATACTGGTAAAGAGAGTTACTTCTCTAAATATGGACCAATTATATTATACTATATGCAAACACATATACATATAGACATAGATATATAACCATGTCCCCATGTCCCATAGTATCGGACAATCGGACAGTTGCAACCTGTGTCCCGTGTCCAGGTAACACTAATTGCCATTAGTTTAAGGATACACACTTTTCTATACTCTTACCTTTCTGTTCAGTAAGCATCTTTGAAATCTATAAGATGCAAGGAATATGGGAAGAGGGGCATCTTTGTGAATATAATGGTCCAACAAGCAAGCCTGTAAATCTGACATGGTCTACAACAAAAGGCATCTCCCAAACCTTTAGCTTGCACTTCCAAAATGTGTTATGCCAGAGCAGGCAAAGCATCTAACTTGACACAAACAGGATTAGCTCACCTTTTAATCCATCCATATACATTTTTCCCTGTTCATTTATCATCTCACATAAAAAATGTGTCCTCATTCTATTCAATGTGTTCTTCAGGGATCTACCCTCTCATTATGCTAGATCCCTATGCTGACTAACTCTGTTTAAGGACAAACCACTATCTAGTCTTCCTGTGCGTTCTGGAAAGCTGTGATAAGGACAACTGCAATAACAAATAGATGACCAGTCCAGAAGACAAACAATACAACCTCCCCACAACCTTAAGCAACTAGCCCCAAATTATGCTATAATTTGTTCAAAATAACAAATAAGAAACTCGTAAAATTTCAAAAAAACTATATTAACAAGATTAGCAGAAAATGTTGATCTCTAAAGTAAATTTGAACTTTGCCGAACTTCAAATCTAAAATAGTGTAAGCCTCGTGTGTTTTCCGAAGGACTTTTGAACTTCATCAAGTTTTCCTGCCGTGTCTAATACTTAGTTGCATTTATTTTCCCGGCATATTATTTGTGTAAAAGAAATTGTACAGCAATGGTATAACACCCACTTTTTTCTATTGTTACTAGATATGGGCTGAAACCCCAAAAGAGTTCACATCAGAGAGATTCAGGGGTGGAAAGGCAGTGGGCCGTCCAGAGAAGTGGATCAGTCTCATGCAGCTGCACTTTAGCCAGGTTCTTGAGGGCTAGATTTTGGGTTTGACTTTGAGACGCAAAGGCCCAAGCTACATAATCTGTTTGTAAGGACTCCAGAATCATGTCATGTATTGTCTTTTGGTTAGAAATTGGCAGCCAGAGTAGACGTAATAGAGAAATATTTGCAATGCTCAGGGTGGTGATGTAGATTATGCCATTGCAGAGATGTTTGGTGCTATTTATGGCCACCATAAGGCGGCTGGTGCTGCATACAATAGAGATGGAAGTCAAGGATTGGGGGTGGAAGGGCAAGTACTAGCCCCTTGCTAAAAGAAGATGAGCTTTCTACTAAGCTTTCTTGTCCATACTTACACCCTAGCCCACTCAAGCATGCTTCCTCCAGTGTGAGATGATAACTAACAATGCTCACCACACAAGCATGGTTCATTAGTGATGAAATGGCATCAATAATTTTCATAGCTGAAAGCATTCTTTGAAGGATGTCCATACATTTTCATCATAAACAAACCAGTAAGGTGTAATGCTAAAGAGATAACATTATCTTGTGAGTAAATTAAAGCTTCTATTCTTCTAAAAGCGGCAAGCTTTAAGTTCTCTTTTTTGTACTTTTTCTTAATCCATGTAGAACAGGATACTTTAACAAAGGAAATGTACCCGATCGGATACTTGAACAATACTTGGACACTCCGATACTTGATGAATACGTTTTGTACAATCATTTTAACATATCCTAAAATTGCAATGTATCATAAACATATTGGAGACATTGTCACGCCCCGCTTCCCAAAATACGTGAAAAACGGAGTCGGCGACGAGAGTCGGCGACGTATATACGCGAGGAGAATACCTCACGTATACACGCTAAGCCTAAAGTAACATAAACAAACAATATGATCACTATGATAAATCAATATCACTGCAATATGACATATAAATATCTAACACAATGATAGCAGATGAATAAAAAAATAAAATAAGTAATGAGTTCAATATATTTGATTTCAAGGAGGTGACGGAATAAAAGAAAGTAGGAATACCAGAATCGAATAGGGAGAACTCAGGGCTCCTCGCAACATGTCTGGTCTCATCGAAACCTGATCAAATAAATAAAACATCTAATATTTGAACGTACAAATCTAGGGTCGTCAGAAGCGACCCAATTAGTGTGTAAAATAAAAAAAAGTGCACATGCATATAATGTGTGAGAGTATATGAAATAAAACTATAAACTGAAATATAACAGGTAAGAGACAGTATGCATAACATCAATGAACAGTAATAAAATCAATTAGTAACAGAATCAGATATATAACCAGATTATGTGCACTATTGGGTATCTATCACGGCATACATGTATCAGATGTATATCATATATATATATATATATATATATATATATATATATATATATATATATATATATATATCAAGTTCAGTCTACAATGTCAATGTAAAATTCAGTTTTGTTATTAATTATATCAGCGAACCCCAATTGTCACATGCAGTTGACGCATTCAATACTACGCCTACCACACGTGTCAATCGAGATCCTAAGTTATTGAAACTGATTGGTTGGAGATATTGTCCATACTTTAGGTGGGTGTCGTACATACTTAGGACCACGGCCTCAGTTTTCTGGCGCTGAATCAGACCGTACCACTAGGTACATAGTAATCTCACTGTGAAAATAGTGAAATAATAACAGTACAGATGGGATTTCAGTCATCCCCCAGGAACCATGCAGTCAAGGTTTTAAATATCGGATATCGGGATCGTACCAGATAAGGGTTTTTCATATCGGATATCAGATATCGGGGGGATATCGGGGATACGCGTGCATATCGGGCGTTCATATCAGACACTATATATAATGAAATATTGATAATTAAAAGTTGGTTTAGTATCATAGATATCATCTACCTAATAAAAATGATGCAATATGCATGCAAAGACAGTAAAAAAACAATGTACATTTGCACGCAGTCGTGTAATAAATAAGTTATTTTATATCGGGCGATATATCGGCTGATTTATTGCCCAATATCGGGTGATTTATTGGCCAATATTTCAAATATCGACTGTTTTTTGCCGCAAACGATATGTCAAACGATTTTCCCATATCGTATCGGCAACAAGCAAAAAAGAAGATATCGGACGATATCTCAGCCGATATTTAAAACAGGGCCTGCAGTGGAACCCTCAGTCGGCTGCGCAACCTGTATCCTAGGTCCACCCAAAATACAGACGTTGTCTCCTCCATCAATTTTCCCAATCTCAGTATAAGTTGTCCATTTAAATTATTATTTAATTCAGTTAAACAATCAATATCCATGTTACTAAAATGCTGGGACGATGCGGTGACAGTAACAGTAAAAGTACAATAACAGTAATCGTATACACGGTGAACAGTAATAACGGTGAACAGTAACAATAACCGTATATACGTTGAATAGAGTTGTACCAAGTGTTAAGGTCTAACGATATTTATCAGTAACTTTCAGTAACATGAATAATACAATAACAAGTTCAGATACTGCTCAATAGACAGTCTCATTTAGAACTGATTTCTTACAGTACAATCCCCTCTAGAATCAATCAAAATCTTATCCATCGGTGAATCCAAAGTCAATATCTGATACAATAACCACCTCAATAAATCAATAATCGGTTACCTCGATCATATCGATCTACTCCAATCATTTATATTAGTTGCATATCTATCATTTAGTCATCAATATATCAGAGTCCCCACATAAATAATCAGCCACCTCTAATCAATTTATCTTGATCTCAAACTAATAAGCTAACTACTCAATTGCCTCAAATCAATTTCTCATTAAACAATTCGATCAATACACTCCCACTTCAGTCAAGCTCAATCACAGATCCATATAACAAGGTAATCATCCACTGTAATAAATATGAAATCCGCAAACTCAGGCAAATCCAATATACACCTATCTCCTAACCTCGGGTAATTAAATATATCAGTATTCAAAGTTCACCCTATTCTATCAGTCCAACTCTACTAATCAACTTGCCCAAGCATTCACAAATATAACTACAATCATGAACCAATCAAAATCCAGTATCCAAATCCAGTCACAATATAAGTTACCTCACAAATAGTCCTAGATCCGAAATGATAAAATGGGTTCACATGAAATGATAAGATAATAATGTCTCAGTCACACTCACCAATAGAAGAATCCATAATAATATCTACTAATAGTCCAAAAGTTGGTCTAAGGTATGCTACAAATAATCATGAATCTGAAACGATAAACAATCTATACATGAAGTATAAGACAAGAATATTTCGGTGACAAAACAACAAATCTATAAACATATGAATATCGAGATACCTCTGATCTATCATCTATAGTCCATCTAAACTCTCCCTCAGTGTGACAATACAAGTCTAGTAATCCATAATACATCTTTAAGGTTTACTATTCCACTAGTTCGATCTGTCCTAATCTCAAGTCGACTTTATTCCAATTAAATCAGTTTATATGCCCAAGAATCAACTACTGAATAAGTCCAAATATCAAGTCAACAATCTATCAAATACATTCCAGTTCCAAACACTACTACTCTGGTATAAATATCATCGAAGGGAACATGGTCAAGACTAGTAATTAACATGTATAATCATTATCTAAACATGGTAATAATTTAAGCAGAAGGCAACAGTAATGAACAATAACGCAAAAGTAAACATTCACTATGTCTCATGAAGTGATATAAATAAACATACTAGTATAATATATCAGATGATCATATGAAATAAAACAAGTAATATATATATATGAAATAAAACAAGTAATATATATACTACTGACAACGGTAAGTGAGAAAATAATACAAAAGCAAACACTAACATGAAATGACATGGTTTTAGAACTGAATCGCCGTCTGGTCTTTACTGCATGAACCGGTACGAATCTTCAGATCATCCCATGAATCAGTCTTCGAATAGCCTGTGTATCGGGTCCATAACAAGCACAAATCCGAATCCCCCATACGGGTCTGGATCTCACCAAACGGGTCCGGATCGTTGCAACACGCAACCGAACACTCACACAAATATAAATACTCTTACACACGTACACACAGACACATACGTGTACACATACATACGAATACAAGTATACACATACATACACCTATATACATACATATATATACATACACATTTAAACACACTCCAATCACAACACACAGTCACGCACACAACAACACCCACTAATTCATGCACATATTTTGGTAGATCAGCCACTTCCTGTGTCTACCTAGAAAACATGGTAACTATAATCTTAATTTAATAAGATATGCCATTGAGAATTCTCATGATATAAGTAAAAAGTAGCATATAGTTAAAGGAGACAGCACTTGAATGGGACTGGTGCACTTGAATGGAAAATTATACCCAA
This sequence comes from Agave tequilana, assembly GCA_038442645.1. Lineage (NCBI taxonomy): Eukaryota > Viridiplantae > Streptophyta > Magnoliopsida > Asparagales > Asparagaceae > Agave > Agave tequilana. Next base: position 26,371 of record JAVJIF010010614.1, read on the forward strand.
TTCTTTGTATTGTTCCTTTTCTTTTTTGGCCTTCTTCCTCTCCTTCTTCATCTCTTCTTATTTTACTTCTTTGTTGTCTCCATTCACTACAATACGTTATAGTTTTACACACCACGTTGCAAGCTGGATGCCTAAACACTCCACTCAAGCTACAGAGAAATTCACTGCCTAGGTGTAGCCAGGCAGTTTAACAGCCTTTAGTTTTATCATACAAAGATTGTGGGACCAAAGATAATATACCTAATGGCCGCAAACTGGGTGAAAGAAATTGAAATGCAATTCTAGGGAAACATATAACACAAAAGTTTAGAAGGAAGTCTACATGATTCCTCAACACCAGCTGCATAACGCAAATAAGAAAGTGACAAGCGGTGCTAAGCTATATGCACATGACGATAATAGCATAAGTTAAGATATTTGCTGCAGAGGTTAAAACTAGGAAGGATACAGTTAACCATACAAATGATACAGTTAACAATACATATACCTGATGGAGGTTAAAAAGAACATCATTAGAGGATAAAGGGTCACAAAAAAAGTTTCATTTCGCTCCAAGTATGGACATCTACGGGTAAAGGAAGACATGCTGTTGTGAGGGCAAGGGTGAAACACGAGTGGGAATCCAAGGAGAGGAAGATGAAAAAAGAATCGGAAGGAGAGCTACTGGAAAAGTTTCACATTCTTTTTTCCTTTTCTTCTTTCTTTTGAGATGTGCTGTCAAAGTCGCATTGATAGTTTCTAGATTGGTAAAAATGACCAATACTGATGGACATGAAGATTTCAAGAATTTTACATTCTGAAAGTGCACAAGGATAAGTTGAACATCTTATTCAGTAAAAAGAAAAGGATCAAAAGTGGCCCTATCATCTGGATATCCTAATACTAAAAAGAAAACCCAGGTTTGGGTATATATTAACTTGTTGCCACTCCAAGACAGGATAATTTTTGGTGATAATAGCTATACTGAATCTGCAGGCAAATAGCATAGCAAGTTCAAGATAGACAATATTAGAGAACTACCAAGGTAATTCTAATATTTACATCATACAACATATAAGCAAGAAAAAAAACAAGGGAAGTCTTTCATATAGCTTTATTCACGTGGTCGATACAACCAACCAACTATACTGCAATTGCATAACTTCTCGTTCTCGCTTACATCTATGATACTGCAGGTTTCAAGTCCTTACCAATTTGGACATAGTTTCCTATTTGCCAAAATAGCATTATGTTAAAAGTTCAAGCTACTTGCAGATTCAACCTAACATTTACTGTTCACAGGGACTAGTGACAGGACACATTGTTACCGACCGGCAATGGAGGACTGCCAACCAATTATATACATATGAATGGCGCTTTTAGTTTCTTTTGCATCACTTAGTCTCATGAGATTGTATCAAACTAAATATTTTTCATATTTATATATTATAATGAAATTTCATTATAAAACGGGTGAAATGAAAATCTAAAATGACTGAAATTCTCAATTTTCGAATGTATTAACCAACCTGTTCGATATTGTACCCGGGGCTCGGATCATTGGACAGCTCCAGCACCCTCGCCAACCGATCCGAACAGTTCCCAACTGCAATATCAATCGTCTCCCCAAAAATCCTGTACCGCCTACGCAATCACCTGCGTGTTCCCTCCGCTAACGTAGAGCACCACTGGGTCCTCGGCCCCAGTGACCACCCAGCCCATCTCAATAAGGGCCACGCAGTGATTGACCGCCACGATGGGCTTCCCCCAGATCTGGGAGAGGACCCGGACGGCGAGGGCGCCGACCTGGAGCGGAGCCCCCATGCCGGGGCCGCGGGTGTAACAGAGGCAGTCAAGGCCGGCGAGCGAGAGGGCGGCGGAGTCGAGGGCGGAGACGACGCGGGGTAGGAGGTGGCAGAGGTGGTGGTGGCGAGGAAGGAAGCCGTGGCCGGGGCGCGTGATGTAGGTGTGGCGGGGATTGGAAAGGATGTTGCCGTGGAGGGCGACGATTCCGACGCCAATCTTGTTGGCCGAGCCCTCGATGCCCAGGGCAATCAAGCGGCCCGTCTTTTTGCTCGTGGTTTAAGAAAAGAGAGAATTTGGTTTCTCGCCTTTTCGGGTTTCTAGCATGTATGTCACATCTTTATGACTCTCACTCTTCTTAATTGTTAGCGTTACTTATAATTTATGTAGTAATAACATAACATAATATAAAATATAGTACAAATAATATTATTAAAAAATTATTATGAGCGTTATTATTAAGATAAATTTTTTTGAAAGTAATAGTCAAATAGCTAAAGAGTTACTAGGTTCTGCAAATGAGTAGTGGCAATTTATATAATAGTAACATAATATAATATAAAAAAAATAGTACAAATAGCATTATCAAAAAATTATTATGAGCGTTATTATTAAGATAATTTTTTTGAAAGTAATAGTCAAATGGTTAAAGAGTTACTAGTATGTTTGGTTGTCGTAATTGGCCGTAATTCGTAAGTTGTAATTGGTAAAGTCTTTTATATTTGTAAATGAGTTACATGCATGTAAACTTTATGCTATTTGGTTGGTAATATAAAGTTGTAAGTGGAAAAATGTATTGTGCTTTACGGTGTTTGGTTGTCATAATGTGTAAGTCGTAAGTGAAAAAGTTGATCACAAAATTAACTATTTGATGATTTAAAAAGTTTTAATATTGTAAATAAATATTAAAAATGTTAAATATTAAAAATTTAATATTAACATAAAAAAATAATACAAATTTGCATGATCACAAAATTAACTGTAACTGAACTGTAAGTGAGTGGTAATTGGGTTGCAAGTGAGGGGTAATTGGGTTGTGTAAGTCTTTTACGAATTACGGTCCAAACAAACGCCGTAATTGTAACTAGGTTGTAAGTCATTTACGAATTACGGACTTTTACGCGAAACAAACGGCCCTGCAAATGAGTGGTAACAATTTATATAATAGTAACATAATATAATATAAAAAAATAGTACAAATAGCATAACCATAAAATTATTATGAGCGTTATTATTAAGATAATTTTTTTTTGAAAGTAATAGTCAAATGGCTAAAGAGTTACTAGGTTATGCAAATGAGTTATCTTAATAAGAAGCATTCGGTGAAGCATAATTATTGACCTATGCATGTATTTACTAGAAAAAGGCCCACACGATGCTACTGATCAAACAACGCAAAAAGTTTTTTAAAAGTGCTCGAAAGATATATAAATCGCATAACATTAATTCTTTTATAAAGTTTCATGTGATATATATTTTAAAAAAATGTTTTTGTAACAGTCTAATATCTTAATTCTTTTAATATGAGATTCAATTGGTGACCAACATTAAATATATAATAGTTGAAATTAAATATATTATAAATATATTACTTATGGAACTCGAAAATGGTGACATGTGGGTGAAGAGTAAAGAATATATGATAAAGGCTTGACAATTTTAATTGTCATTGTTTTTCTTCACCGCATATATTAGAAAACCACACATAACGTTCCAAACCGTCAACATCATAAAGAGCATTAAAAAGTATACTTCAATCAAATATCTCCAAACTTAAAAATATTACACTTGGATGTTGGAAGATCAATCAATCAATAAAGATACAATGAGAAAAATTATACCTCAATGTTTAGAGTCAAATATAGCATAAATTAGTTTCATATTGTTTAACATTTAAGTGATGAGAGAGCGGGCAACATAAAAAATATCAAGAATTTGCGAAAATATGCAAATACCTGTTAACTTGCATAAATATCCGACCCAGAATATAAGTGATTGGAAAGTTCCAAAACAGAAATCCAAAAGAAAATAGAAGAGGTTATAGAATATAGTTATTAGATAATGTAGCCAAATCAAAAATTCAAATCCTGATAAATAATTTTTTTAATATAAGCCGTCGCAGCATGGTGCAAGCGGAATTTGAATCTCAGGGTTTTTGCCTACTGTGAAGAAGTTTTACTACTGTATTATAATGAGAAATAAAGTTTTAAAATATATTTCTAGTATTATAATCACAACTCTCTTGATTATATCTCTAATATGTTTGTGATTCATGTTCTACTAATGCTGTGAACGAGATATAATTATTCACTTAAATATCTTTATCACATTTTTATTTTATAACCATCCATTTTAAATAAATATCCTAATCTCATTTCTATATCTCATAAAGTAAGATAATTATTGATATAATATATACTTTGTTGAATCTCAATCAACTCGACCAGAAACATAGTAAATCATAAAATTGACATGAAAATCCTAGCCCCTGCTCCTCTACATTAAGAATTTTGCAAGGAAAAAAAAGAAAAAAATTGAATGAAAAGGATCAAGCTTGTAATTACAACCTCTTCATGGCACCCTGCCTCGCAAGAATTTGTGGATGCATAAAAAAAAAAAAGTTGAAATCGAGATAAAAGAAGAAGGAAGAAAAAGGGAGGAGGACAGGAGAGATTAAATAAAACCACTAAAAAAAGGGAGAAAAATAAAGAGCAAATAAACAACAAAAAAATTTTAAAAATTACAAGAAAAAAAACAAAAATTTATAGTTTAACTAGCCAAATAGATTTCGGAGTAAAAGAAAATTCCAGTTTTATTGATTTTTCTTCTTTCCAAACTTCAATTAATGCAACTTTGGAGGTAGCTAACTACAGTTTATTAGACTACAAACAATAGTCAAATGAACACAAGGTTAGATTTTTTACTTTCATGACATAATTTTAAAAACTCGAGTTGAGAAAACTTAACCTCAAAGCCAAATAGACCTTTAAAGAGTTGTTTGCCTTTGCCTGCAGTATCTCACATTGGACATACAACAACACATCTTCCAGAAGTTGGAGCAAATACAAGTTTCTTTTTTCCAGATAATTTACACAGGCATAAGCTACCTTGAGTTCCATCAATAAAAGCAACTTGTAAAAATAATTACTCACAAAAACATGGAACAATGTTCCAATGAATCACTAAGCTGAATGGATCTACAAGAGCTACAAAGAATTTTGCCGAGTTTCAAATGACAAAAGCAATGGCACACACATATATAACTTAGAAAGCTTGCCCCCGAGTCCTACCATTTGGTTTCTCAAGGTTCCGCAGGGCTGACCATGATTTCATCTGTGAGCCTCTTTCACAGTCGTCACCTCCCCAGCAGTAGACGGTGAGAGAAGATGCTTGTCTTGATCGGTGTCATCACTTTCTATGGGCTCATGTGATGTTCGGACTGAGAGTGATTCAGATCCATCTTCTGCGAAAGAGCGAAAGTAGCAATTCAGAATAAAAGACATGCATGTATATACAACCCCCACTGCTATTGCTCAGGTGATAAAAAAGAAAAGAAAAGAATAGGTACTATATTCAACTAAAAACAATGAAACGAAACTTCAAAAGTACAAGACGATTGTTGCCCACTAACCAGAGATGCCATGGTATTCAGGTATCGGTTGTTTAACTGTTGGTAACTTGAGGCACTCTGGCAGAAGACAATTACAAGTGGCACCTGGAGAAAGAAACAACTAGATAAACTATTCTCATTGAACTATGTCATCTTTTATACAAATCAGGGCTCAATATTTAAGGGTGAAAGGAAAAAAAAAACAGAGAATAGGAACTTCAGCACATGGAGATTTGAGGTTCTATTTCCTGTTAACATCAAAATAATGATATGGAACTGATGCAACAAATTAATGATTATAATCAATCATAATAACCGAGGGCATTGTTGCACTCCATCACTATAACATAAGTACGTGAACATGTTACCGAAACCTTTTGATATGATAGATTTATTTGAAACAAGTGGTCTGGATCCATCTTGAACAAACAGGAGCCAGCAAAAAAAGAAATTAAGCCCATGCAAGGACTAAAAGCAAATTGATATGTTTGCTTTACCATCTCACTAATGGGATGTAGGACTTGATAGGATAAATTATGTTTTGAGACAAGTACATCCATATTGAACACACAAGCACCAGCAAAAACATGAAACCTAGTCCAAAAAGCAAATTCATGTGTGCGCTTTAACATCTCTCTGACGTCATATAGGACTCGATATGATACATTATCTTTGAGATAAGGTGTCATATCTATCTTAATAAGACGACTACCATTAAGCATGAGACCTAGACCAAGGAATAAAAGAAAATTTGCATGTTTGCTTTAGCATCTCTCTAAATTCTATACAGGACTACATTTGAGAACCTACCAAGAGCACTCTCATGTCATACAAAACTAGGTTTGATTGTCCACCAGATGGACAAGTCATGCAAATTTAACTCCGTTAAACAAAGAAGCAGGCTTGTCAAGTTTTGAAACAAGAAATATGGTTTTGCAGGTACAGCTATTACTACTACAATCTTTAGTTTACAGCTTTATATATGTTTAGTTTGTATGGATCCATGATTAGTTCATATAAATAATAAACAAATAATAGATTTTTTTTCTGAGAAAAACAATTAATAGATTATTATTACAAATATTTTATTGTCGTTCTTTCTTTTGCATCAGTTACAAAGATACCTAAACATGCCTTCTTTAGCTATAGTAGAAAATTACACTGAGATTGTCTTAGGCATCTAATGAATACTGTTTAAAGTTGAAATGGCATTTATGATTTAGGACCTTATGCTCCTTAATTTCATGAGCTTAAATCATACAACCAATACCCCCCTACTGGCTACCTTTCTAGGATTTGCAGCAAGCCCTCCTCTCATCATTTCCTTTAGAACATTGATTGTGAATTCTTGCGATGCACAAAACAAAGTGTACTATTATAAAAAATAAAATAGTTACCTAACCAAGCAAGACGGTTCACCCATCCTGGGATTGACGTTCCCGTCAATACATTAGAAACATCATCTGTAAAGTGGTTGCAATTTTTCGAGATGAGGTGATAGGTATCTCCGCGGTACTCTGAAGCCAAGTCTTCGATGAATGCCCGCACCTGATGGGGATGAATATTTATATAACCCAGCGTTATAGAGCATCTGTAGACAAAACCTGGACACTTCCTTGGTTCCACCTCAAACACTCCACTCGTTGGGTAGTCATGAGCTCCAAACCCATACTCCAGACCATGGACTGCAATTTGAGGTCAATTGAGAAGGCATGAACACCAAATAGAACTTAAACAGTAAAAGAGGAAGAACTATGATGATTAATCACCACTCTCAATCATCAAGAACACCCAAATGAAAGAAGTATCTGTCATGGATACAAGGCGAACCTCAATTATATGGATCTATATGACTGGAAGCAGTTAGTTTCAATAAACATCATCAGAAGTGCAAGATTTTCACATTCCCAGGAACCCAAAACCAATATGCCAGGATCTTGGTGAACAGTGGAACTAAAAGATGTATAAAAAAAAACAAATATGAAACAGAGCTGAACCTTTGATGTATTCATTGAAGCATAAAGAAAGAAACTTTGGTAGCTGTCTTCTGAAACAAAAAGTAGAAGAAATTGAATATGAAAACTGAACTATTGTCTGTCATAAAAAACTCTATTTGGTGATAGTTGCAGCAGAAATGCTAAGCTCTGACCTTTGTACAAAATGCCACCACAGAAGAACTATATTGATTTCTAAAACATAACTACATTGCTTTTAAAAACATCCTTGTGATACCTAATAAACACATGGTAACAAATTTAATAAAAGATGATATTTGTGATACCTAATAAACACATCTCTGCAATTACACTTTGCTTCAGCCTCTTGGCATGACCTCAATTCACATTTTACATTTTCAACCAAGTTGCACATAAAGATCTCAAGATGAAACATTGTGATTTTGATCAAGTTCATTAATGGATACTTCAATCAAGGGCTCCTCAAACAATTCATCTTTATAAAAGACGGAGAAAACACATCATTTTTCATTTCAATCTCCATAATTGCCATAATTGCCAAAGCAGGTACACCACCACTCTCGAATAAGTTCATATAGTTTTCTGTGGTTCTTAAAGTATACTTCAAGGCCCCGTTCGCAAACTCAAACAAGCTTATACCCCCATCTTTCGGTATAACACTTTGTGTCTCCTATGCATAACATCAAACTTCAAATGGGTATAAAGAAGTCTGATACCCACAAGTATTCAGGTGTAAGCTTTTGGGTAGCAGAGGAATTTCAGTAACATGAAAAAAAAAAAACAGAGTTAACAAAGTTAGTCATAACTAATTCCCAATAGAATTTATGGTGTTTGCCCCCAATGGGATCTTACTCCCCTTTGAAAAGGGACCAAAAGCCATAGCTACCAGTCAAAGTTGCGGACTTTCTACGCATGAACCTTCAAGATCCCATCTTTCAACTATAACAAGGATCGAGCAATGAACTTTAACAGCGAGAAAAACGAAAATATAGGAAATCAATCACCTTCAATTCCGGAGTGGAAGATCCCGAGGCCGAACCAGTAGAGATAGTTGTTAATGGGCGTTAGGTCGTAGACGTGGAGCACCACCGGAGCCCCTCGAGCGCCGTCTTTGTCTGAGGTCGAGTCCGATGAGAAGAGGCACCCCATAAAACCCTAACCCTAGAGAGAGAGAAAAGAGAGAAGGAATCTAGGCTCTATCTCTCGCACGCTCGCGTTCTCCGATTGGTGGAGGAGGAGGACCCCAGCGTCCGCTGAGGTTAGAGCTGGCAGTGACCTGGAGGACTGGCCATCTGGTGGCTACCCAACCCGGTTATTCACTAGTATATCGTCACTATCAGTAGAAGAAGAGATGGAGGGAGGAGGAAGGGTTTGCTTTCTTTAGTGCAGAGGAAGGTGGATAGATGACACGAAGTTTCTATACGAGTGGCAAGAAAAATTCTTTCTTCAATCTGTTTTAATTATTTATTTATTTAATTCGGCAGTGTTGCATGTTAGTGACACACGTCTAGGGATGGTTAATGGGGCAGGTCGACCCGCTTCGACCGGCCTGCTCCGCCTTGTGCGATCCGTTTGAGTCGCACAGGACGGGTTACGGGTTAACCCGGACCCGTCCCGTTTAAACGGGACGGGTCAGATTCGTACCGTGAGGAATCACGGGACGAATCGGGTCGAGGAAAATTTTCCCCGACCCATCCTCTTTCTTTTTTTTTTTTTAAGTCCTATATTATTATATATGTGAGACGAGAAAATTAGTTTCACACCCCTATTTTGTTTTTTATTTTTTTTAAACCCTCAACAGCTTAAAAAATTACCTATTGTGATAAATTTGAAATTTAAAAAATAAAATAATAATAAAATCCGAGACGGGTCTAACCCGTCTCGGCGAATCCGGGTAACGAATCGGGTCACCCCGATTCTTGATTCGTCTCGTTTAGATTCGTTACGAGACGGGTTCAACACATCTCGTAACGAATTCGTTAGCTAACAGGACGAATTAACCCGATTCGTCCCAGCCATCCCTACATACGTTAGCTTAGGAGTGGGTCCCGTGAAGACAGGACCGGTACTTCCTAAAAAAAAAATTTAGAGTTGTCAATTTCACATATTGATAGCAGTAACTCTTAATAACTTTGGGCAAAGATTAATGTATTTCTTAATCTTTACTAATTTTTCTCTTAAAAACAACGTAATCCGTCTTTCTAACTCTCTCACAGCTAAAAGAGATAGCTGAAAATGTTGGGTTGAAAAACTAATTGTGACGTTTTTAGAGTTGGAATAAAATTTGGGCTATATATAGCGAGAAAAGTTTGAGCTTCTTACCAGCGATTTTGTTCGAGAATTTTATTTGATTAAAGTGATAACAAGCCTATTTTCTCATTTTCAAGTAATCAATTTGTAAAATTTTAGTAAGCTTATTACCAGTTTTGGCTATGGTGAGAAAATTCTAGGCCAGGAACACATGCAACTATTATATGCAAGGAGAAGTTTGGGGGCTTCCAAGTCAATCTAAGACCCCATTATATTTGCTTTTAAACTTGTATCCATAAGAGAGGAGGGTAATTTGGATATTTTTGAAATTTTAGTGAGCGCCTTTAAAAAATTGGGTGGATCCCTTAATCCTTTGGCCTAATCAAATCTCTGGGTGCTTTTATTCGCACTCTCAAAACTGCCGCTGCTCTTTTTGGTTCATCAGCTACCCATCACCTCGCCATGAAACTCCTCCGCCGCCGCTACCACCACCTACTCTTCCACCGCACCTTCGCCACGAAATACACCGGCCGTATCACCCACGCGGACCCCACCGGCCGCTCCCTCTCTGTCGAGCTCGCCCCGCCGGACCTCCCCCTCGACCCCCGCGGCCACCACCTCCCCCGCCGTCACCTCGTCTGCGCCGCCTCCCGCATCCTCCTCCGCCCCTCTCCCGCCTCCCCTGACCCCCTCCTCGACCTCTCCGACTACCTCCAAACGCTAACCCTAACCCTAACCCCCTCCGAGGCCTCCGAGATCCTCAAGTCCCTCCGCTCCTCTAAAATATCCCTCGAATTCTTCCGCTTCTGCTCCTCCCTCCCCGGCTTCAAGCACGACTGCTTCACCTACAATCGCATCCTCTGGATATTATCAAAATCGGGTGCCGAGATCGAAGTTATAATGAGAATTGTGGACGAGATGGAGAGAGACGGGGTGAGGGGCAACATCTCGACGGTGAATCTACTGATTGGGATCGTTGGAGCTCGGGAGATGGAGAAATGCTTGGAATTGGTCAAGAGATGGGATTTGAGGTTCAATGGGTACACTTACAAGTGCTTGCTGCAGGCCTATTTGAGGTGTAGGGATGTCGAGAAAGCGGTTAGGGTTTATGAGGAGATGAGGAGGAGAGGGTACAAATTGGATATCTTTGCTTATAATATGCTGCTAGACGCGCTGGCAAAAGCTAATAAGGTATGGATATGTGAAGATGTTTTTGAAAAAAATTGATTTTTGGGCATTGCCTTTTTCTCAGCATGGCTTTTTGAGAACAATGCTGGGTCAGCCGGGGGGGGGGGGGGGGGGGGGGGGTGTTGTTGGGTGGTTACAGGTGCAAAACTAAAGATTGTCTGTAGTATTGTGAAGAATCATCACTTTTATGCTGTAACTGCTCTTTGCCTCAGCATAATTGTTTGCATATCACCCAAAAAGAATTAGAAAAACACAATATGACAGTATATAATGTCTTAGCACATGCACTTTTTCCTTGTAAGTGAATCTCATGGGTCCTAAATTGATTGGCATCAATTACTTCAGATAGATAAATCCCAGAGTCCAAACCCTACCCTAAAAGAGTTTCCTCCTTTTGGATCTGAAAGAAATAACAGTAGTGATTTTTGAATGAGAATTACTGTTCTCAGAATGCAATTGTTCTTGTTCCCGGTTTAATAGTTTTCTCGAAAGGGTGGGGCCTCAAAATCGAAAGCCCCAGCCGAACCCTGGTTTAATAGTCTAGCAACCACTTAGAATGAAATCAAACTTTGACTGGACTAACTAACAACATATTTCTGATGTCCTAACCTTTCCCTGTCTCACTTAAAATACCAGTAACCTTTTTCAAGCTTTTCTGCTGTGGTAGATGTTCTGGCTTTTTCTATAGTTCACAATGATCTCTATTGCATATTTTTTCTTAACACAGTAATTTTGAATCCTTTTGCAAGGAATCACATTTGAAACTTTTCATGCTCTGGTCACAACATTCTCAACATTTCGTCTTCCACCCACTTCTAGCAATTCCTCTCTTTTTTCCTATCCCGCTCCTTGTCCATATGGACTACTTCAATAAATTTATAAGGGAACAAATTGAGAAGTGATGACAGGAGGAAGTGCCAACTTTCCCAACAAAAATTTCTTTAATTTCCTAAAACATTATCAGGAAACAGACCCAAAGACTCTTTACAGCCTGATAGAGTGTGGAGAACCAAATAATGATTAGAATGGTCCTTATGAGTCTGATAGAGTGTGGAGAACATTAGGAGAGATATCTGTGTGAACGAGCTTCTCCAGTTGATGCCATCCAGGTGCTCAAGTTGGATTCTTAATAAATGCCTTCTGGAACACTAAGATATCCATGGACACTGCTCTGAGAAGCTAAGGCCTCTTCCTTCTTGTCCATTCAACATCTAGATACATTTTGGATCCAACTAATTGGACTCATTATCGAGGAAAGTAAGTATCCTTTGGTCTTCTAGTCTAAGGCACCAACAAGATACCTTCAATTTTTAATTTGCAGGTAGATGTTTTCTTAAACAAATTGATTTGGTATATCAGGTATCATGATGAACTTGAAAGTTATTCACTGAAGTCTCCAAAGCAAAGAGATAATTTTTCCGAAACTAAAGAAGGAGAAAGAACCTAAGAACTGACCTTAACTGAAGCATCCAAAGTCCTGCCCTTCCAGTATTTCTGGTCTGGCAATTGGCAAACCTGAATTCTGGATGTCCAATGTTCTTCAAGCACCCTAACACCCGATCCCCATAGCCATCACCCCAACAAAATAATAATAATAATAATAATAAAAAGAGAGAGCACACACTTACTGAGCACACAATTCAAACCAACCAAATGTACAGTTCCATCACACTATGCATGTTGGTCTTCCATGATTGTCCCGATTTTCCTTTTGTGAGAAGTAATTGGGACCGTTGAGGTGAGAAAAAGATGGTACACCCTCAATTAATGTTAATGGTGTGATCCTTTAGTTATAAGGAAGAAAAGAGTACATGTCTTGATAGAAATATGAGGCTACAAAATAACCAAAACCCTCTCTATCTAATATTACGAATATCTATTATTATACTCTATATTTTCTCTCAAGTTAGTGCATGGATGTCAATCATGCCCAACTTGCTACAAAGAACAGAAAAACTCTTTCTAGATAAAGCTTTATTGATGATCAATGATGTACAGACACGGACACGACACAGATAAGGATATGAGACACGGCAAATTTCCAAAAAGTAGGATATGGGGACACAGCGGAACAATATTTTTTTTATTATATTATACATGCATATGAATAAAAATTCTACACAAAATGACAATATCAACTAAGAATCTAATACATAAACCATTATAAGTTTATCACAAACATATTTATTTATAAGAAGTAATCACAAAACGAAACATTATAAACTACAAAACATACATTGATGTTTAGTTAGGGTAAACCCAATTTATAAAACCCTACTTCATTATGAGAAGACAAGAATAGTATCTCGAGTTTAAAATCCTTAAAATCAAATTTGCAAGTAAAAAGAGGTCAAGATACTAACCAGAAATTAGAAAGAAAAGAGAGAAGACTGAGCTTCTTCTTTGTCTTCCTTCCAACCGCAGCTAAAAGAGATAAAGATCTTAACTACAGCTTTCTTGTCGTCACAAGTCGTCCTCTTCCTCATTGTCGCACGTTGCCTTTGTTGTCGCATGTCATCGTCGTCGACCTTTTCTTTTCCCCTTTCTTTTGACAGAGAGAAAATGAGACGACAACTAGAGAAGAGAGAGAGAGAGAGAGAAGCTATTGGGGAAAACAGAAGAAAAGGTAGAGGGGGCGTGGGTCACGGGGTGGGCCACGCTTTTTAAATGCATGTCATTTTTTTTTTCAAATCGACTGGCTTGGACGAACTTGAACCGTGTCTGGTCCGTTGTCGAGCCTAGTTATGGGTTCTTTTAAGTAAGACAAGGGTTGAACCGTGTTTGACACTTGTCGGGAACCTATCTGTGTCTGACACAGACACGACCGTCTCTAATGTGTGTCTGTGCATCCGAGATGATGATATCCCCAAGATGACAACTAGATGTGACAAGTGAAATGACTATCCAATGTGCCATCATCATGTCTAAAATAAAGTGGATCGAATCCACTTCAATATGTTTGTCCGCTCATGAAAAATATGATTATTGGCTATCTACCTGGAAGCTTGATTGTCGCAGTATACCATGATCGGCTTGTTGTAGATGTCACTTATTTCACAAAGAAGAAATTGAATCCACATCAACTCACAACTCACAAGTTGTATGGGCCATGACTCTGTACTCAACCTTAGCACTGGATTGAGTATAATATGGACATATTATTGTTTCCTTTTACATAAAAAGTCTACCTCCACTATTTTCCCAGGTTTATACATATTAATTTTTCCTATATCATTGTTTTGTTGAAGTCCGTGATAGGTACATTGATACATTATAAATGACAAGGTTGTAATATGGTTGAGTCGTCTTTGCAATTATACTATGCTAATTTGTTATCAGATTCAGTGAATTATGGTCATTTTTCTTTTTCTAGAGGCATGAAGTTTTTTTTCCTTATGTTCTCCTAGTTAAATCTTTTGGTAGCTGATTTATGGCTTCAACAGGTCGATGAAGCTTACAAGGTTCTTGCTGATATGAAGCGCAAATTTTGTGAACCAGATGCATTTACATATACAATTCTCATCAGAATGTCAGGAAAGACAGGGAAAACAGATGAAGTTCTCTCTTTCTTTGAGGAAATGATAAGAAAAGGTCATTATCCGAACATGATTGCTTATAACACTATGATTGAGGCACTTGCAAAGAATAAGATGGTGGAAAAAGCACTTTTTCTTTTCTCCAAGATGATTGACAGTAATTGTCGTCCCAATGAGTTTACATATAGTGTTATTTTGGATGTTTTAGCAGCGGAAGGACAATTGGATAGATTAAATGAGATTGTGGAAATATCAAATAAGTATGTTACCAAGTCCATTTATGCTTATTTAGTGAAGACATTAAGTAAATTAGGTCATGCAAGTGAGGCCCATAGCTTATTTTGTAAAATGTGGAGGCATCATGATGGAGATAGAGATGCTTACATGTCTATGCTAGAGATTTTATGTGATGCAGGAAAGACAGCAGAGGCATTAGATCTGCTAAATCAGATTCATGAAAAAGGAATATCTGCTGATACTGTTATGTACAACACGGTTTTCTCTGCTCTAGGAAAGCTCAAGCAAATATCATATACCCATACTCTATATGAACAAATGAAGCAGAATGGTCTTTCACCAGACATATTTACTTTCAACATTATCATATCAAGCTTTGGTAGAGTGGGTCTAATTGACAAAGCTACTGAACTTTTTGAAGAGATGGAGAGTAGTGATTGTAAACCTGATGTTATCACTTACAATTCGTTAATAAACTGCCTTGGGAAAAATGGAGACCTGGATGAAGCTCACATGCGGTTTAAGGAGATGCAGGAGAAGGGACTGAATCCAGATGTCATCACTTATAGTACTCTAATTGAATGCTTTGGTAAATCAAATAAAGTCGAGATGGCGTGCAGGTTATTTGATGAGATGCTTTCTGTGGGTTGCTACCCTAACATTGTTACCTACAACATTTTGCTTGATTGTCTTGAGAAGTCTGGTAAAGTAGAAGAGGCATTCAAGCTATATTCGACTTTGAAGCAAAAGGGGCTGACTCCAGATGCAATAACATACTCAGTACTTGAGCGGTTAGAATCTGGAACACAAAGAGCAGTACGAGCACGCAAGCAAAGTCGCATAACTGGTTGGGTTGTGAGCCCCTTGAGGTGATTAAGGTAAGTGGTACACCTATGGGGTTAATGATAAGTTGACCATCAATGACATTAACTTTTGAAATACTTGTATTTTCAAAAGTGAATTTTTAAAGGAGAAAAGTGCATAGAAACTATCTTACACTAGTAATTATGTATGTATCAAAGCTTGCTCAGATCTAGAAAATGACATGCTTACAAAAACTTGGCAAAAAGTAACAAAAAATGAATTATATGGATGCCATCACAATGACAGTGCGGGGTGGCATGCATGCATATAGAACCAGCAATCCATTTTTTTTTTAGTGCACAACATGGATTCATATGCAATTGTGGCTTCATAACAAGTGGAAATTTAATTTGGTGACTTATTACACTTTTTAGCATGCCACTAGATTTCATATAGGGAACCCTATACTGCTAAATTGATCTAATTACCTCTTCATTTTTAATATTTCTTCCATTTTCTTTACATTTTGATGGCCAAACTTTTTCGAATGCGAAAAATAACTGATGCTCGAGCTCAAGTATCATTTTTTGAACAGCTTATGATTTTGGTTGGACTTGGAAACTTTTTAGCCTAGTCTTCTCAAAACTACCATAAACTTTCATGCTGTCCCAAATACCCCCAAAATTTCAAAAAAAATCAAAATGCTACCATAAAGAATTCTCAAAAGTTTCACAAATCTAGCATGTGTGAGTCTGCCATTTTGAGGGTCTTTGTTTATGGTAGTTTGATGGAGTAAGGAGTACCTAGGCTTACAAAGAAGTAGACTAACATATGGTTTTTTTTTTTTTTTTTTAAGAATTTTTTTGGTAGTATTAAGGTATTTTTGAAGTTGAGGGGGTTATTTAGGAAAACATGAAAGTTTATGATAGTTTTGAGAAAATTAACCAACCTTTTATTATCAACATGTGTTTTTGGGTGTGTGACAACTCTATTCATGTTAAGCTGCACATGCTAAGAAATAGGATGAAGTTTTCAATAAGAAAATTTAATCATGTTTAAAGCTTTAGTATTGTAAAAAAACTTCAACATTTTTAACCCTTGTGTACAATAAATTTGTCACTTGAAATGGTAGAAGACTAATTTTATTTAACATGAGTCTCATAGTGTATCCTAAAAGTAAGAATCAACACATATAATGCCATACCAACTACTCTATTGTTTATGAACAATTGGCGGAACTAAGCTCCTTGTGACAATCTGAATATGAGACTCTTCTACCTTCACCTCTAAAACTGACTTCGAATTTTCATTTATCAATGATATATCCCTAAAAGTAAGAATTGACACACATAATGCCATACCAACCACTTTATTGTGCATAAACAATTGAAGGAACTAAGCTTGTGACACTCCAAATGGGAGTAACCTTCTCTACCTTCACCTCTAAATCCAACTTCCAGCTTTCATCTAGCAATGATATTATCCCATATGGACCCTCTTCTATGTGCCAACTTACTTCAATGAACAAATTGTTTGCATAATCTAGAATCACTTGTGGTCTCAAGCAGTGGTAAAGCCAAGTACATGATGTTATATATGTTTGAGGAATACTGTGAAGATCATATTGAAATAATGATGGAAAAAGAGAGAATATAAGATGGTTGATGAAGAAGTCAAGAGCAAACTACAAAGCGAAAGAAGAAACCATGTAGTCCCACTGTTGCAGGCTTGAACCTATTAGGAGTTAAAACAGATTATTGATGTAATAGGGTTGGATTGCAATCACCTTCAGTCTAAAAAAATGGAAACTAGGGTTTAAAAGAAGAAGTAGAGATTTGGATAGGGTTGTGGGCTTCACACCCCTTGCACCACAGGCTTCACATCCAAATCTCAAGAGCTCAACCTCAAAAATTTAACTGAAAATTTGTAATTTTTTATCATTCAATAATAATCAAAAGAGAAGTCTTTGAGGTCTATTTATATGCTTTACAAAAGTACAATCCGAAAAATAATTGATGTGGTATTAAACTTTCACATAAAAAAAAAACACAACCAAATTGAACAAAATAAATTAAAAATCAAAATAACTAAAATCAAAGGAAGGTAACACGTTGTTTTCTAGAATAGACTCGATCAAACAGTCGTCTCAGCAGCATGATGCCCTCATCAATTACTTTATTTTCATTTCAGAGTTTTTAGGGGTTCTCTTTGCATCATTGCGAGATTTGATCAGAAAATTCTGTTTAGGAGTTATTTGGAAACAACAACAACAACAACTAAGCCATTTGTCCCAAGTATTTGGGAGTTATTTGGAAAGCAAAAAATAAATAAATTTGGTTATTTGTTTGTTAGTCATTAGCTATTTAAGATTGTTCTTTAGCCTTTTATTTTAGATTGAGAAATTCTTGATCTTGTTTAATGTGTTGTTATCTTGTATATCCTATGAATCACTAAGTACTATAAAGGGATGAGCCTGTAAGGAGTTTGACAAATATATGATGATTTGAGTTTCTTATAGGCTTCAGACTTGTTTTCTTTCTTTCTAATTTTTCTGTTCAAATCTAGAACCACTTTTCCCCCACCCAGAACCCCCACCCCAGAACCATTTCTCCCTTGAAGAACAAGTCATCACCTTGAGCAGAAGTTCTAGTTCTTGATAGACTTGTGTATGAGAAGCTTCCTGTCCAAGTTTCAGTTGTTGCCGCTCCTACCATTGGCACAATCTCACTAGAAACTCCTACAAATTTCCTATTGTCACCATATCACTACGTCACCCCCAACCATTGACAATGAGCAGATTGGTAGGACTCAAACCAATTTGATAATGGTAGCTATCTGGAGCCTAATTCCATGCAGAGTTGGTAACTTTTCACTAGTGCATATATAACCTGCTGCAATGTTTCGTAGATCATGTCCATTTTTTCTTACAAATGAATAAACATGAACATAATTTAGGTTGTGAAACTAATATATCATCTAAACTTAGTATACTGGTGCCAAACAACCTTTAATAAATACCAGCTACATTTTTGTAACTGTGCCATTTTAGGTTGAACATGTCCACACCAAAATAAAGTTGATTTCAGCATTGTACATAGTTGAAACTCTTATTTGGCAGCCTTTATCACTTAATATTTAGTAAAACAAAAATTGTATTCTAGTGTAGTGCTTTCATCTCATTGCAATAGCGTAGAAATGCTTCGTGTTGAAGCTAACATTGAGATTTTGTAGTACTCGTTTACGATGAAAGTGATGTGAAACAGTGACGTGTGTACAAAAATTAGCAATAAAATACTCAATCACGCTTCATCAATATGAAACCATCGTTGGTAAAAAAATAATTAATATTAATAAAGCAGATGAATGTACAAAATAACACATGGTAGATTAATCTAATTTCAATCAAGAATCAATTGAGATAATATATTATACGGCAAGATTCTACAGTCACTATCAAATTTATTGAATTACAAGCAAGTAGATACGCACAATCTCACATGAACATTAGTTAAATCGATAAAAACTCAAAGATTTAACTGATATGAATTAGAAATGTACCTCTTGAGGATCGCAGAAATCGAGTGACCTTGAGTGGGAATCGATACAAAACTCTTGTCCTCTCGATCGCAATGGCTCAAAAATCAACTGAAACAAACATTGGATGTGAAAGTTATGACCCGAACAAAGTAGCTTGCAGGTGGCTGAATTCTGCTCGCGCGAATCTTTTTTTTTATTGGAAAAAATTTGTTTGTAGGAGATTGGAAGAGAATTAGAAGAGTGATTATTTTATAGAAAAGAAGAGAATTGGGTCAAGGGGATATACTAATTAGAATTTCACATCACTAATTTAAGGTTTCTCTAAGGGCTTCACACACAAAGAGAGAAATTTGGAGAGATCTCAAAACTCACACAAATATGAAGAAAAATCTTTATAATTTTCATTACATAATATTATTTGATACAAGAGGCCTTTTATAGCCTTTACATAATTTGAATACAAGTAAAACTAAAATTTCTAATCAAAATAGAATTACAACTCCAAATTTAGAAACTAAAATTCTCAATCACAGTGAGATTACAACTACCAAAAGGAAATCAAAATAAAAAAATTCAAAATAAAGAAAATAGAAAATAAAATTCTACAGCTACTGGGAATCTGGAACAAGACGTCTCCATCGGTGGTACTTGTGCCTTGCACGTGGCTTGATGTTCGTATCATTCTCCCCATATTGGAGAGAACTTGATTCCGTCGAGCTAGAAGTGGAAGTGCTTTAATACTGTTTCAAAATTTCATGATCAATTTTCGGCAGTTCACTTTGGTCTAGCCATGTAAAATCAATTGGTACTTTTTTGTCCAATAAATTAGATATTTTCGAATCTCATCATCTTGGGTGGTGATAATTTTATAATCTAAAAATTTATCAACTTGACATGCTGTATAAAGTAAAATACTTGATAATGGTGAAATGAATGGGCTCTCGAAAATAGGCTCATAAGAAGGCTCAACAAGTGGAATAATCAAGATCCTTGTAATCCATTAAGTATTTGACATTGAAAGTAGAATTGATGCCAATATTTTAAAAAAAAATA
This sequence comes from Agave tequilana, assembly GCA_038442645.1. NCBI lineage: Eukaryota > Viridiplantae > Streptophyta > Magnoliopsida > Asparagales > Asparagaceae > Agave > Agave tequilana. The sequence continues at coordinate 46,344 of JAVJIF010010614.1, forward strand.
ATAGTGTAAACATTATCGCTCAATTTCATCGAGATTTGAAATGGATCAGCACTACTAGCATGCAATTGTTTAATATCACCAATATTAAAATTTTTAATCTGTTCTTATTTTCAGCTCGCATCTCATGGTTAGCGTTGTTTTGTGTAGTTTTAGCACTGATTTTCTCATGTCATGCATGCACATGTGATGCAAATGATGATGTAGATTCAGTTGATGCAAAAGATGATGCAGACTCACTTGACCTATCATGATTAGTTATGAGGACAAGGTCTATGGAGAATTTCAATTTAGTACTTAATATGTCACAAGGAAAAAGGAGATGGTGTCGACAGTAGAGGGAGTAAGGGTTGGTGACCAAAATAAGTAACAACAATAGGGATAAGTAGAAGAGGAACCGGGGAAGGAAAATAGCGGGTGACAGTAAACTCTTAATCACAGAAGTGAATTTCAGTGAAATCGTGTTGTCGGTTAGGTGCTTCAATGGGAACTCCGTCATTGATGATCTTAAATGGGTTTGGACAGTTGGCAACAATATGCCCATAACTTTGACATTTGTATCACTTAATAGTGTGACTAAATTTTAAAAAGTCTCTTTCAGTACTCTTGTCTTTAGTGTCTACCTTGTGTTAGTGTTTAAGAATTGACTTGGTGCATGTACTGATGTAAAGTGAACTTGAACGCTGGGGTTCGGTGATCCTGACTTTTAAACGTATAATTCAACTTGGGTGCATCTAAATCTTGGATCAGGACATAAGTTTTTTTTAAGCTCAGTGATTTCATGATTTCACAACTCATTTTCTAGGTTTACTCTATGTTCAGATCTAAATTGGGGGAAAATTTTGGATGTCACTGTGCATGCCTCGGATATTATACCGAGTGAGGAGCTCGTCGAATTCGGTACAATACTCCTTAATAGATTTGTTGCCTTGAATAATTCGACGCCATTTGTCAAAAAGATCAGCGAAATAAAATGGTGGCACATATTTACCCATGAATTCGTCTTTCATATATTTTCAAGTCTCAATCGTTGTTTGAAATTAGGATTCCAGTTTCCTTTCAAATATAACTAGTATTGGCTCGCTTGTCCAGTCAGTTTTGTGATAGCGAACCTGACTTTTTATATTTCAGAGAGTAAGTACCAGGTGAAGTATCGATCCGTGTTATGTAACCAATCAAGAAAAACTTGGGGCTCTCTTAAATAACCAGAATAATTTAGACGACTATCAAAAGTTGAAACATCTATAATGGTGTTGTGAGAATGCCTATATGCAATTTTTATTTTTATTTTTATATTTTTAAATGCAAGAAAGTAAATAAATGTGACTAATATGCAAATCATACCCTAACTGTGTTCTGATACCAAGTTGATGTGAAACGGTGACGTGTGTACGAAAATTGGCAATAAAATACTCAATCATGCTTCACCAACATGAAACGATCATTAATAGGAAATGATTAAGACTAATAAAGCTGATGGATGTATAAAATAATACGTGTAGATTAATTCAATTTCAATTAAGAATCAATTAAAGATAATATGTTATGCGGCAAAATTCTACAATCGCTATACAATTTATTGAATTACAGGCAAACAGATACGCACAATCTCACGTTTGTGGACAACAATTAAAATAATAAAAACTCAGATATTTAAATATTAGACTCGAAATAATTGGTGTGTATTAGAAATGTATCTACTAAGAATCACGAAGATCTGAGTGATCTTTAGTGGTTACCATTGCAAAACTATTGTCATCACGATCGCAATGGCTTCAAAATCAACTGAAACGGATGCCGGATGTTGAAGTTATGGCCCGAACAAAGTAACTTGCTGGTGACAGAATTTTACTCGCGTGAATCTATTTTTTTTTTTAATTGAGAGGAATTTGTTTGTGAGAGATTGAGAGAGAATTAGAAGAGGGATTTTTATAGAGGAAAGAAGAGAAAATTGGGTCAAGGGGATATGCTAGTTAAGGTTTCACAGCACTAATTTAGGGTTTCTCTAAAGGCTTTACACACAAAGAGCGAAATTTGGAGAGATCTCAAAACTCACACAAATTTGAAAAAAAAAAAAATCTTTATAATCTTCATTGCATAATATTGTTTGATAGAAAAGGTCTTTTATAACTTTTACAAAATTTGAGTACAAGTAAAACTAAAATTCATAATCAAAATAGAATTACATTGCCAAATTTTAAAAACTAAATTTCTCAGTCACAGTGGGATTACCAAAAAGAAACTAAAATAAAGAAACTAGAAAATAAAATTCTACAGTTACTGGGAATATGGAACAAGGTATCGGCTCCATCAGTGGTACACATGTCATGTATGTGGCTTGATGTCCGCATCAGAAAGTCTCATATTTCTCATGTATTTTCTTTTTTCAAATCAAACGCATATTACAGGTAATCAACTTCAAATTACTGTGCTCAAAAATTTGAAGTTCAATCCTACTCCATTTCCTTAAGAAAGAGATTATTATCTATGATTGGTTGAGAATCCAAGAGGAGTGGTATCAGCGTTGCTACTGTCAATATATCATGATAAAAAAAAATGGAAACTAACGCAAGATGCTCCCGCCATTGTGAGGTCTGCGGAGGATCAGATGTATACAAAGCTGGCCAGGCACGGAACAAGCTGGTTCCACTTCTCAAACCCCTGACCTCCATATCACAGTTTTCCCACTGCCCCCAGCTCATTAATATTTCTGATGAGAACAATTAACTTGATGCACACGGTGGCCAGTATGACTGGGCTGCAATTGACCCTAAGTAATTGCCTTCTGGTGCTAGTGCATTTTCAGTCATGCTTTCAATGTTCGCCTTTCTATCAGAGGTAAGGTTGTAACTATTTACTTTCAACATGTATTCTATCAAGATCTCCAATACTGACAGATGTCGCAAATTGTTGACTGTGTAAGATACAGGGAAAGAAAGTAATCTGGCTGGAGGTATCGAAGTGCAAGCTGTTCTTGTTCCAGTTGCACTGATAACAAGTAGGCTTCGTGTTTCTGGCTTCGCTTATGCCAAAATTATATTTATACTGTCTTATCATGGTCCTGAACTGATCTTTATGCAGAATGGTCCAGTTCAACAATTCTTTCTCAAGCTTCCAACCATCAGTCATAGTGGGAATAATCATATTTGTTATGGCCCAGTAGAGGGGAGTAGTTAAATGTGCCACTTTTAGGCCTTGGCTTTTGACAAGCTTTTATCATTTAACATCATCTGCTTGGACCAATCGTGGTCATCCCCACATCTGTATCTTCTCCTCTTGTTCTGTAACATCCAATTCAGTTGTGGAGTCATAGATGATTGCATCTTACTGATGAAACAGCGCAGTATAAACAAATGTGGAGGTGTTTTCAAGGAAAATTTCCAAAGCCAGTATCATCTGTTGCTTTCTATTGTGGCCTGTTGCTTACATGTAGCTCAAGTTCCCAGAGATTCACTGCTGTTTGTCACAAGGCTTTCTTGTGCCCTTAAAAAATCTATGTAACTGAAATTGTACTTCAGCAAAAAATTAATTAATCTGTATCTGTGTGTAGTTTCTTGTTTGTATTTTCTGGTTGATTGAAGTTGTTCGCTAGTTTTTACTGATTGGTTTTGTCTACCACAAGTAACTAGATTTGACTGAGAGCTCAAAAACATGCTTATTTGCAGCAAGCTCAGATCCCACGGTAATTTGTTTAAGTTCTATTAAAGTTGTTGGGTTTTCATTGAATTGATGGTTTTTTTGTAAATGACTTTTCTTGGCTGTGGTGTGGATGACAGGTCATGGAGAAAAGATGTAAAAGTTTGTGATTGCAGCTAATATATTTGCTCAGTATCATCCTTCTCTTGCAGTCATTTCACTTTTGATTAGAAAATAACAATGTATTTGATGATCTGATGATTACTTCTCAATGGTTCTTGAAGAGAGATGACCGCTTCTCTGTGGGAACGTGGGAATGTATCCTGAGACTTATATCTCACTAAATATGCAATGCATCCATTAAAATGCCTGTGATCACTTTCTGTTGGCAATTGACTGATATGCACACATCAGCAGTGAAATAGTAAATTGGCTGGTTATGTAGCCAGTGGAATTATCTCATCGACAATCTTTCGATGTCTCTGTGCGGTTCCAAGGGATTTTTGATAGCCATTTTCGAAGAATATTCCCCCATTTTAGAGTAGTGAACTCCAGGTAGAAAAGAAAACAAGTTACTTCTAGTGGATGGTATGATGCTCGTTTTCGCTTCAGAATATCACATCTTAACTGAGTTCGACTTGATTCTTCAAGAAAGAATATATGCCAACATGCCCAGCAGGAAGATCAAGTGGATAATGGTGTTTTCAGCTGAAAATGGAACATGATGCATTGATGCCCTTCAAGACTGGAGGATAAGCAGTCAAGTTGCTTGATGATGCATTTCTGAGGACCGGGTACGGGAATCCTATCAAACATCTTTTGCTTTGGGATTTGCTTTCAGATTTGTCTGGAAATCTGTGGCCGAGTTAGAAAGAGGAAGGTATGCAACAACTTTTCTTCAGTTAGGACAATCCAACATTGCAATTCTAGGATAATATCAAGTCCTGTAGCTCTTATTTATAACTTGCTCCATTTGATATGCAAGATGTGGTTTACAACTACTTTAGGCATCCATCACTGCAGTCAACTGGCAGTTTTTGTTAATTTTACTTTGTGATCTGCACTAACAAGTTAACAGTGGTGGATTTATCTGATGGAGTGATTATGGTCTGAAGACAAAATATTAGTCTTTAGCTGAACAAGGCAAGTTGTATTGCACAGTGCAGTGTCACCATTTATTTGATTCATCGATAAGACAGATCACATTTCCTTAGTGTTTGTAGAATAAGATGAATAATGATAGTTTCTAAAATCTAACATTTTATTTCTGCGCACTGAAATTCAGGAAAAAGGATAACAGTTTATTGAATATGAATATCTGTTTCAATGTTTTATTACCTGAAGGAATCATGTTTTCGTGCTTATAACCGTGTTGGAATGTACTTTCTATATAAGAAAAAGAAAAATAAAATGATGCTTAGATAGAGAGCAAGAAAGAACAGAATGGATGTGAATTTGCTTGTAAAAAATATTTAAAGGAAGTAGAGAAATGCATATGAGCCAGACTAGTGTACTTTTCTTGTGTGATTTTTCTTTGCGTTGCATTTCAATCATCCAGACATTTGCCAACATCCCACATAGAGGAACATTCCTCAAAAATATATCGGTAAGCTGGCTGTTGGTAAAGAACATTCCTGCCTCTGTAGTAGAAAAATGGAATGAGTCGATCAATGAGTGGCTGAGACTTACAGGTAATCTGTTTAGTTCCTTATGGAAAAGAATTTTGGATCGTTATCTCAAGTGGAATCACTAAATTTGGTTCTTCCCATTCAATCTGCTTGATTTGCTCACCAGCATACGACAATGGAGGCTGAAATTGATCCATCTATGCATCTGAATAATCCAAAGCAAAGTGAGGCCACCATTTATCCAGCTAGAAGAAGTATGATTGATTGATCCAAGTTCCTAACAAGCATTGGCATCTCAAGTTTCTACTTGTAGTACTTGTCGTAGACGATGGCATATGCTGTCCTTTCTCCACTTGGAGAGCTGAGTGAAGCTTTCTGAAAGCTATAAATTTGGCAGCAATTCTCTCAGAGCAATGCCAACTCTTCAGTTTTTGTTGTGATTGCAAAAAGCACACAGGACGCAATGGCACTTGTCAACTCCCAGCTTTTGGCTTCCAAGTGTAATCTTTCATTGTACGAACAAAAGGTTCCAGATATGAAGCAATTCACTGGTAAGTAGCATCTGTCATTGTCTATTCTCTGTAAGTAACTTGAACTCGTGACAGTAGAAAATACAAGATTTTAACTTCTCACTATTGTTATAAACTATAAGGCGGAAATGCGTCTCTATGCCCCATTTTTTCAATTTATGTTCTTGGTGCCTATTTCAACTTTTATTCATGTTTTGAAACATTTTTAGACTGATGTATCGATTTTGGACATGTTCACAGTAGTATTATGAGTAGTAAAATAGTATCATGGAAGTTAAAACAGTAACATGGAAATGATAACCTTAACATGTAAAGAAGAAAAAAATTATGAAAAGGCTAGTATCACGATAGCATTCACTATTTGTGAATTTAAACCAATATCATGAAATTAACAATTTTAATCCATAATAAGTATCTCTACCTAATGTCCAAAATGTTTAGACTTGATCTTTTCCAATATGAAAAAGACTTTCCTTCAGCAGAGGATAATCGGTCATAGGTTATAAGAAGTAGCGTAAAACATAAACGAAATTTGAGAGATGGGCAGAAAATAAAATAAGAAAATAGAAAGGTAAAAACATCTATGCAGCTGTATTCACTTCAGATGATATGTGTATTGATGTTAAAATTTGAAATTATTTACTTTTTCTTATCTTTGAGAAGCTGCTGACAGTGTATGTGTCTATCTCGAGTTTCCTCGTTTTCTGGATGCATTATAGCAACAAGAAAACAGAATAACAACCTCTTACTTTGTAGTGTCCTGATGAAAGAAAAGGACAGAAATATATTTGGGAGACAATTGGCAGCTGGAACTCCGGTGTAGTTTGTTTCTTCTTCTTCTTCTTCTTCTTCTTTTTTTTTTGTTTTTCCCCCGATTTCTGTCCAAATTGCAATCCATAAGAGAGGAGACATATATCCACAAATATTTCCTTGAGGTATATTAAGTATGTTACTAGATGATCCCCAGGGAATATTTGATAAAAGTCTTACATGTTCTAGTATAAGGTCTACAATGTTCTGCTGTACTCATTGAAGATGTCGCACTGACAAGTGAACTACAGAAAATATTTAGGTCAGACTCAGCGGCGAAATAAATAAATTCAGTATGCTGGTGCTTGTCTACTTCATAGTTGAAAAAAGGCTCAACCGACAATAATTCCATACAGTATCTATCATGTGCACTCCAAGGCACGGTATCGTCTAAAAACTCTTCATGGAAGATATATACTTTGAAATCTCAGAGAGTTAAATTTTACATGTCATGTTACTAAAATGACAATGCGCTACAGTGCTTTCTTTGCTGAAATCATCTCAGGTATATAGTTTATTTTCAAATTCACAGAACCAACTTCGGATGTAAGTCTCATATTACCTGTGTTTCTTGTTCAAATTCTGTTACATATTACAGGTTTTCAGATACAAATTTCCATGCTCGGAAATTTCAATTGTCAAACTGAAGTCTCTTACCTCAAGACAGTCTCTGTTGTTTACTGATGGGTGTGAATCCAAAAGGAAAGGGATCAATATTTCCATGACTAGTGCCTCACTTTTCAGGACAACTGAATTACTTGATGCTTGTGAAGATGAATATGACGGTTATTAATTGATCCTGAATCCTTGCCATCCAGTGCAAATGCATTTGCAGCAATCCTTCAAGCTTCAATTTCTTATTGTCTTTTGCGTGTAGAATACAGGGAAAGAAAGGAATCTGGCTGAAGATATTAGAAGAGCAAGCTGATCTTGTTCCAATTGCATTAAAGATAAGTAGATAAGAAACTTTCCTTCCATCTTCTACTTCTTCTGCTATCTCCTATAGTTGTTTTTATTCATCATTGACAAAATGATAACCTTGTATAAATTTAGCCGTGCGGTAATTTTGGGTATTATTTACTAGGTTTCAGAAAATTAAAGCAATTCAGGGGGCTACATGAAAAGCATGAAATGCCAGTGATCTTTTCTTTTATCCATATCAGATTATTGCTTCACTTTATCTGAGACTATTTTCGTGCTAAGATAGGCCTTATAGAAGAGAAGATGAGAGAAAACCACCTACGATTGTTTGGTCGTGTGCGACATAGACCTACAGATGCGCTAGTCTGAAGAGTAGAGCGTATCAAATTAGAGTAAGTTAAAAGAGCGCAGGGGAGACCGAAGAAAACATAGATGGAGGTGATACGACAAGATATAGAGGTTAAAGGTCTTAATGAGGGCATATTGCTCGATAGGAATGAGTGAAGAAAGTTAATCCATGTGCCCAATCCAGCGTATTCTCTTTTAGTTCATGCAGCCTACCCCAAATACTTGGGACAAATGGCTTAGTTGTTGTTGTTGTTGCTTATCTGAGACTATTTTCACTGAATTTTCCAAAATATATTAGGAAGGATTCAGTTACACCATGCAGAGCCAGGCTCTGTTATGTTGACATATTGGATCCCTAACGAACCCTGTGACCGGTACCCATCACGTGGGTATCGGAGCATTTGTTGTCAATAAAAATAGGGAGATAATTTTGAAACTTATATTTACTGACCTAAAGCATGTTGTATGTACTTGAAGGCAACAAAGACAACTGCAACTTTTTACTTGTTTTTTGATTGAGTTACCTTCATTTGTTCTTTATTTCTTTTAATATTACTAGGTACTTGTCGTGAAAGAAAAGAAATGCCCCTTGACATGCTCAGGTATATGAAAATTTCCTACAGGTTTCATCACTAAGGTACTCATCTTCAATATGTTTTATTTTGACTTACATGTAGTTGAAGCAATAAAAGGAATCTGTTCTTCTTCTATGTTGCATGTTATTAATACTCATATACGTTAAAGCTTCATCTTTACTCTTATGGTGTTCTCCTTGGTCAATCTTGGTAAGAAAATTGTACCACCAGAGGAACAAGTTAATTGTATCGCTTGCTAATGGTTCGATATATCATTATTTTCCTATCAAACTTGCAGATAATTGCTTAAAAACTTTTAGGTTTAGAAGACTTTATTTGAACAATGAAGACTAAGTTTCACCTGATTTCATCAAAATGGATTTCTGGCATGCGCGAGAAAACATTTCATGCATTGAGAATTTGTAGCAAACCTCCTTCCTTGCAAGAGAATTTAGTTTTGAATTTTAATGATTGCATGAAGACTACCACATTGTGGTTAATGGGGAAAATTGGATTATTTTACTTCTTTGAATTTAATTATTTACATGGTATCCTGAAATCAATATGCTGCTACATGTTGGTTTCCTCTTCTTCTTAAGACGAAAAAAATTTCATATCTTTACATGGATCCACAGTATAACAATGTTATACTGATTTTCATGATGTTTGCCCGAAGAAAACATGATGGAGGTAATACGACAAGATATAGAGGCTAGAGGTCTTAGTGAAGACATATTGCTCGATAGAAATGAGTGGAGAAAGCTGATCCATGTGCCTGATCCGGCATAATTCTCTTTGGTTCATGTAGCCTACCCCAAATGCTTGGGACAAATGGCTTAGTTGTTGCTGTTGTTGTTATTTTTATTTTTTCCTAGGATACATCAATGTTAACAACTCCAAATAAGAACACACGATTCTATGTTTAGTACTTCTCTCCCTTGATTTTATTGACTTTCTTGCAGGCATGCACACCATGTCATATGTGAGAAATCAGATATTTTCTCCGTATGTAGGCTTAAGCCACTGTCAACCGATATCACCATAGATGAATCTGAAATCAAAGCTGCCAGGGTAAGTAAACAGCATACAAACTATGGATAGCTCTTTGTCATCTACATAACACATACTTCAGTTTTGCTAAAAGTAACATTCCTGCAGTGGATGCCACTCGAAGAATTTGTGGAATGTTGAAGAACGCAACGCATATTTGCATAGCGAGATATGAAAATCATTATGTTCCCTTTTCATACTACTTTTATTGATCATTTGTTGTTGGTTATTTAACTAGTATTATCTAACCATCATTGCTCAAGCAATCAATATTAGTTTTGGAGCATCAAATAATCTTTGAACCCATAATTGTTGTGTTGGCATTGTGTCTCACATCTGGTTGAGTAGACTTCGCTCCAATTGGCTCCTTTATACCATGTCTAATGGACCGTATTCGATTATCTTATTAAACTCGGTACTCACTTGAGTCACCCATGGGTGGCATTTGATGAGTAGTGCTAGGATTTCTCGTTATCATTATAATTGACATTTGTAACGGGAATTTGGGTGCCGAGGAGGAGAGAGGGATGTGAAAGAGGAGCGCGATGAGGGGAAGGGAGAGTTTAAACAGAGAGTTGATTTTTGTTGTACTTGCTATAACTTCTAGTCTTCTACATTGACGCTAATTTTTTTGCATCTGGGTGTCCCATGGAGAACGCTAAGCTTGCTCGTCGAATCATGTATATTTTAATAGTGTTATTGAACTAGTATACCGTCACTGTCAGTGAAAAACTCCAACCAATCAGTCAGGAGAAGATGAGGAGAGAGTTGAAAGAGGAGAAGAAAAATAGGATCGATGCTACTCCTCTCTCTCTCTCTCTCTCTCTCTCTCTCTCTCTCACAGATGAAGACGGACAGACAAATGGACAAAGTTTCCATCCGAATCACGTCGGTTTTGATAATTATTATATGATGCGCTTGATAGTGTATTTTAATTTTATAATGTGCTAAGATTGAAGAGGATCATGCCTCCAAATTTTCAATAGGTACAAGCTCATGTTGGCAAATTAGAGCATGATAGAGAACTGCCGAAGGCTAGCTCAAAAAGGAACGAGAAAGGCAGATTACAGTCTTTGTTTAATATAATTTAAAATGCAGCGTAAACCAACAATTGAAAAAGAGGCAAGCGTTCTGCTGCTAGCAATTCATTAATTGAGGAGTCTCATTGCACTACCTTCATTTTGCTTTGAAAACCACAATCAATAGCTCAATTGGTTTACACAGGAACATTACATTAGCTTAGAGTTTCATGACATTGCAAGTAATCAGCACTCAGCAGGCAATTTTTATCATTTTTTTTCCCTCGTTTGTTTTTGTTATTTGTTGCATAGTGTCCTAGCCAGGAAAACAGAAACAAAAAGAAAAGAAAGAGAGAAGGGGGAAAAAAAACATAAGCACTCAAGACATAGAATATAATGTTATCACTCACCTTTTTCAGTAAAGAGTTTAGTAGCTAAAGAACATCATCTCTTGATAAAAGCAATTACATAATCAAAACTCCATGGAAAAAGGAAGTAATTTTCATGGAAAAAAGAAAATTCATCAAACAGAGGAAGCACTGGCAGTATGATTATACTCAGTTGTGCACATGAACACATATATATGTCATAATCGACTGTATCGGGTCTAATCTCTCCAAATCCCACCACCAAAACACCAGCAGCTGAACAAACAAAATCCAGTGACATCTGCAGTTTCAATAGTTCAAACAGACTAAAATTTCACCACTGAAAAATTTAAAAAAAAAAAAAAAAAGACAAGTTCAAAACATCAAAAAATGAAGACAAGTTTCTGCCAAAAAAAAAAAGAGATCACGGAATTAGTTACCTGCGAAGCCGTTTTTGCCTTTTCAGTCCTCCTCCATAGGTACTTCTGGATATTCCCATCTATTTTCTTCAATTGTTTTATTGACAACAGAGACTGGAGAAGGTAAGGCTTGTCAAGGAACAACAGTTTTTTTTTTAACCTTTAATATAGCATTGTCAAATAAATCATAACAGTAAACAAAAAATAATCTAGAAGAGCCCAGATATTGAAAAATGTGCATAAATAAAAGAAGCAGTATTCATAGAAGGGTGGGGGGTTATGAGAGAAGAATTCGCTTAAGTTTGAAATGCGACATGACAAAATTATAGAGTGCATCACAATCATTCTAGCATCCACAGAAGATCAAATACTACAATGGTCAGTTGCTTATCTTACAAAATGAACCCACATTTTATAGTCACCAGATGTGTTGAAGGCCAGATGTGTTGAAGGCCATGTCAACTTTATGGAAGTTAACAACCTTCACTTACTCATCATAAAAATAAAATGGATACATGAATGATAATTTTGCCTGCAAGATAAAACTACAGTTCCAATTTTTATTCTTTACATTTCATTAACTTACTACATGTGTAAAGTGCTGATTTTTTTTTCTTTTCAGCAGATAATTTGTCAAGAAATTGCTCCAATACTGATTTCTTCCTTTACGAAATAAATTTTGGATCTAGTCAATGAGAACAAACACCGATAAGATCAAAGGCTCTGGAAGAGTGCCACGGACTTTAAGTTGTCAACAGATACTTCATAAGATTCATTTTAAAGACATCAGCAAGTTATGGTTTTCAGCAAAGCATTGCATGACAAGAAGTACTCTTAGTGAATTGTTGCTTGAATTTGCCTCTTCACTGATGTTAAGATCATTTTATACAAGTTAGGTAAATCTAACTAGCCAATAAAAGAAATATCAATAACTACGCATTCCTTAATTTACAGCTAGAGCCAAAAGTAAACCTTCTACCAGTGTCATCATCGTTCCAGAAATTTACGAACAAATTGCACCTCTCAAACATGTCTTGATAGAATGCTGGGAGATAAACTAAGTTCAGTTGAGACCCATTATCTTATTTAGTGGTCTGATAAATGTAATGTGTCCCGTTATGCTGAAATTAATAAACATTGAGCAATCTAATTCATTAACTGTGACAATTGTATAGCCCAATTTACAAATATCAATTATGAGATAGACATCTTATCTCCCTATCTTTTTGGAGAGGAGAGGTATGCTTTGCACAGAATTTTTCTACGTTTTAACTAATCAGAACCTTGCTACTGGAAAAACAACCACCTCACTTGCAACTAAGCCATAAATAGATTATGAAGAACTTGATGCTTTTCACAAGCTAAATCAATAGAAGATACCAAGCTAAATTAAAGGATATATATTGACATGAGATCATCTTCTTTCTCCCCCCGACTGCGGCTGTTCTTCAACTCCCTACGGATTTCAGGTGTAACCTGCGTAGAGAGAAAAATCATGTCCTCATTTATTTCTCTGCCCATTCAGTACTTGGGACTAAATTGTGTAGTATTCATACGGAAATAAGATTAGAACAATACCAAATGATGTTTCTGATGATGAATTAAGCGATCCAGGTTGTCCTTATCCTCCTTTGTTAGCTCATTCTTGTACCTGGTAAAAACAAGTTATACATTAAAAGGAACAAATTCATCTTAATCAAGCATCTAGAGGTGAAATCATCATAATTCCTTTCCGTGTTCACTATATTTATGTTAAGTTCCATGGATCATAATGGGGGCGGGGTGGGGGTCAAAAGTGTGTGACCATTTCTCCCCCAAAGTATAGCATGGAGAAAAATAAAATGGAGGTCCCTATTACCATGAAAACAAGTAAACCGATAAGGTTGCCTGGAAAAAATCAACTAAAATAAAGAGAGGAAAGGTGAATTCTAAAAACAATGTGAAATATATTTACTGTACAATAAGCAGATTGTTAATGGAATGGTCTTCACTAATCAGCACATTTTGTCTTGGAATTTGAAAGTAAAACAAAATTGTACTATTTTAACTCGTAAATGTCCTTGAGGGAAATGTAAGCTCCTTCCCGAGCCATCAATTTTTTTGCATCAGCACAAAAAATGGCAACAGAAAGTATGCCAAATATCTTTTCGATACCCTAGTACAAACTGCTTTTCTTTAGTAATATCGTGACATGAAACTCTTACCTCAGCAAGAGAGTATATAAAGATTATGAGGCTTTCATTACTTACCTGGAAATCAATATCAATTTTCCAGTAAAATGGTTAACAGCAACTATAAGAAGAAAAGGATGCAGCAAAGTTTTTCCCAATTTTCAGGGAAAGCATGACCAGGCAATGTTACACTCAAAAGTTAGTTCAATAAACCTCTTCTCCAGGAAGATGATGAGATGATAATATCCAAACTACAAAAGCAAAGATGACTTTCATGTATCATGCTTGGATACTACTAGTCCATGAGTACCTTTGTTATTCAATCTCAAATTCTCCAAGGAAATCACTGATATTGTGGACATAGAAACTACCAGAGCATAGAATGGAAAGCTTGCAACGGACTAAATCATGGGTTCATCTTGACTCTTGAGGATTCAGAATATTTAAAACATGTAGAAGCACGAGTGCATGCACTTATTCGCATCCAATTTGTAAGTTCTTTTTTTTAGACAGACATATTATTACTTTGTTAGGAGGTATATAACACCTAGCAATTTTTAATTATTTCCCATATCACACAGCTTCAGCTACCAGTATATTGATGATCCAGAAATTAGTCCATCTGTGAGAACTTGGGATATCTGACGTAAGTAGCTAGGGATGAACTTTAGATATTTATTTTCAACCTAATAGAAGACAAAATCCATGCAGAACAGAATATTCTGAGCAATTTTGACCATCATATGCCAATTCATTCCAGCAAGTCTAAACTAGCAACCTAAATCAGGTTGGTTGTTAAGACCCTAATGTTGAACCAATAAAGCAAATTGTTGAAGGCCTGTCCAGGGGATCAAATTGTACTTGTATGTATGCGTGCCTGGGTGTAAGCGTGTGCATTCATGTGTGTGAAGATTGAAACCATATGTAGTTAACTGGATTGGGTGTGACATAATTGCTGTGGTCCCCGAATACTGTCTGAGAAGTGCTGACTGGTCGTATTTTCATTGTTTACCTTTTCTATTGTGCATCAGGAAACTTCACATTTTACACCCAACAGGTTACATTCAACTTCAATATTTTATTTGCAGAAAGCTATCATTGCTTTGAAACTTACGAGACTTTGGCTATTCATGTTAGGTAGCACATTAAAATGGATTATCACAAAGAAATGCAGAACAAAGCATAAGAAAGTAAACTTGTTAAAATATGCCAACTAAGAAACTATGGTAAAAATACATCATGTAGATTCAGAGAAGTAACCTTTGCACAAAAGCAAGAAGTGATTGATGCCATATCACAGGCATGATTCTTTCATCCTCAAGAAATCTCATGAAATGTGCAACAACAGCATCAAGCACCCGGTAAGGCAGTGCATATTTCTTGTCCAGAAATAGCTTTATGAAATAACTGCGGTGAATTAAAAGTGATAAAAATGTCAAGCACCTGAAAAGAGTATAAAGCCTAGAAGCATAATTTGGCTTTATCTGGCATAAATTACATGCTTAAGATTCTGTAAAAGTCATAAGACAATTATAGTGGTTCAGAATGATCTATGTTTCAGGAATACAGCAAAAGGAGAAGAAAAAAATCAAATTGAGAAAGAATAAATAAAAAATACCAAAGTAGAATCATAAATGAGTTAGTTTAGAATTGCATATGCTAAATGTGATATTTTTTCAAAAATAAATAATAGCATTAAAAATTATGTGCAACAATAATTGACCTTTCTTTCTGAAAACCCCAGAAAATAATGCTGAATTTTGTTATAAAAGAGTCACTTCACAGATCAGCAACATTCATTCTCTTTGTTAACACTTAACTGATATACACAAGCCAGGGTCAGGACTCAAGGACCCAAGTGCAGCCCAGTGCAAAATTGTACAAAAGCATCCCAGCCCTGGACTTTAACTTGCAATTACAAATGCACAAGAATCAATTCATCCCCTTTCACCTGAAATATACCACCTGCGTTGCACGGACACGGCAATATTAAAATGGACATGACACGTGGACACGTGACAAATACTTAAAAATACACATGACATGTGTGTCTCACACGCGTGTCGTACACGTTTTGGACACGATACGGCTTCATAATAAAAGTATCCGTGCTACATAATATACCACCACATGTCAAAACTCCAAAAAAGGCCAACACTTTTCTTCTTTCTTTTTCAGGGAATTGGTGAAGCCATTAAACAAATGTCAGCATTAGTGGGTAAATCTTGTCTCCACCATCCCAAGGAGACTTTACCAACAGAAATGTGCAGCATCCATTTTATCTCAGCAGCTAAGCAAGGAAAAGGCCAGCTTGGTATGTCTCATCTCTCTTCTTCTCCTTGAAGGATCAGTGATCAGAATTCAAGAGTTGAGGAAATAACAAAAACCCTTAACATCCTTATCCTTGTACATTCCCTATAATGAAGGGCCTCTCAGAACCATCAATTGAAGGGGAAAATAACTACCGATTACCATCGCCATGAGCCATCACTGATGGCAAGCTCGAGCAAGATCCCAACAGCGTATGTTGAGAAGGCCTTTCATGTTATAATAAACCCAAATCCCCAATATCTGGCAGATGAGGTTGTGGGACATGAGTATTACACACATGCTCGAGCTTGGTCTCTCGACGTGTATAATCGACCTTAAATTTTCGGATCAAGTTATCCATCTCCCACACCCTCATACAAGTTGGCTTCTAAAGCTCATTAGACCTAGGGGTCATAGCTCGGAATGTAGGTGCCCAAGCCTGTTGATTGTTGAACTCTGTATTTACAGTGGAAACAGTGAACATGAATGGAATGATTCAGGGATTCCAAATATTTTCTGCATCCTTTATTCATGCCTGGAGGGAAGAAGAAGATAAAGGAAGATGAGAGATGGGAGGAACATAGAAAGAAGCTTACGGGCTTTATATAGGTTAAGGCATCATTTCCTACAGTAAAACATGATGGTTTTAAATTGCCACATCTCTTTAGCATTTTGCTCTAGTTCTCGTCACCACCTTCATTGGTGTCATCCTTTAATCCCTCCCTGTTATCAGCAGTAAGACTACTATTTGGAAGTAAGTGATATGGTTAGTGGCAACATTTTAGAAGGGAAACAAGGAAAATGAAGCACACAAATGGCCAACCACTTACAAAACTACCCAAATTCTGAACAACCACTTAAGTGGTTGTAATACTCAAAATCATCCGTTTACAATAATCATGTTTCGTGGTGCATAGTGATATTGACATGCATTGAAAGCTACATATATAGCATGGGTACTTCAATCATGAAGTAATGACCGTGTCGAACACCAACACTTCCTTGGACCCACTTCTCCGACACTTCTCAGACTTGTCCTCGACTACATTTTTTTATTTACGACACTTGTCAGGCACTTCTCGAACACATGTTCTATGTTTCTCTACATTTCTTTTTGTTCACATTTTATATATGAGATATTTATTTACTTTCCCTTACATCAAAGACTATAGTTTTAAAAGATGTCATCAAAATATTAACTTTGTATAAAACTATGATAAGTTTATAAATTATATTATTTTCAATATAAGTGATATCATTCAACCATTTTATAAAGAGTTGAACAACCAAGACTTTATTTTTGTAAAGTCACAAGAACGCATCATAGGTTAAAAGTTTAGTATATATGTAATCGTAATATGTTCTTATATTAGTAAAAAATACATGTAAGAACGTTGGGTGCAAGGACATGACTATAGATGAGTGTATATATGCACTTTTGTGTTATTATTAGTACTAGTGGTGGTGGTGGTGGTGGTAGTTGTGGCGGCGGCGGCGGCAGCAGCAGCAGCAATAAAAGTAATAGTAGTGTGTGTGTGTGTGTGTGTATGTCATCGTCTCCATGTTTCCTGCAATAAGAAATTATCGTGTCGTGTGATTAATGTCATATGTCCATATCTATGCTTCTTGGGTAGCTAGATTCAAGACATACTCAGTGCATAAGCAAATTATAAACATAAGTTCTTCCTGATTCATTTGCTCTTTTGGTCTTATGTGACCAAGTATTTTTAACTATAATGTCAAGATACAATTTTTCCAAATTTTGCTCAATAATAATATCAGTGCTATATAAAACACTTAAATCTTCTTGGCCTATGTCATTATTGCTTCTATGGACGTCTACACTTAAATTCCCAGATATAAGGTAGTTTTTCACCAAAAACAACTATGATATAAGTTCAACATATTAATCATTTAGATCTGCATTGCCAAAATATAAAGCCTTCAGGCTCCTTCACTAAATAGCATAAAACATGCAGAACCAAAATAAGAGTTTGAGAGTTAATTGCAACTTTAGCAACTAACCAAAGAATCATATATAAAGTATTACCACAGCAGAAATTCAATTCTGGTTGAAAGAAACTTTTTTGGTGTAATGAACCACACAAATGAATGATAAACCAATAAACATACTTACCTAGTTGTGCCACAATAATCCATTTCTGCCAACTTTATTAATGCTGCACTGTTTACACATAAAAGTTACAAATATGCATCAGTAAGTTAACATGTCATCAACTCAAATTACAATTATGCAAGAACCTAATAATGTATCAAGGAATAATGTTGCACGAGCAAAAGTGTATTACCTTGAATGAAGGGGAGGAATGGAAACTTTCTGAATAATGCTTCCTACTATGACTGCTTCTCGAAGACTGCAAGTCCCTGACTGAAGCACAGTAAAAGTGAAAAATCTTAGGAAATAATTGTTGCCTAAAGAGAGAACTTGAAATGCCAAAATAATGAAAGAAAATAACTGATGCCCTCAAGTCAGCAGGTAAGCCTAAAATGATGACATAAACCTGCTGCCTGGAATTATATAAAGGATCAAAAGTTTCCAAGAGTTGAAATGAATAAAACAAACTCTTGCAGTGTTTCTAGACTATAAGCTCAGATGGAAATGTTCCTGACATTTCAATTAAGAGATCATGAGTTTATTAAATGAGTGTTAATGTTTATTATGATTTTAAATCTCTAATAGGAAGCAAATGTAAGTTCTGACCAACACCCAACAGCCTATCTCATGTTTTCCTACCTACTCTCCTGGCTATAAAATATATCTCTCTGCAACATTTATACAGCATACTGATGTGTCTTAAGAAAGCACGTTCTGTGTTTGGGTTTGTGAAAATGCACATGATGCATACATAGTATACGTAGGGTTATCCAACAATCAGATGGGAAGACGCATAAGAATTAAATGGAAATAGAATGGCTCACCAATCACCATCACCACCTTTTACTTTATGACAATCCATGTGTTGGAAGTTTAGCTCGCCAACCCACTTTCTGTGACATATAGCCTACACATATGCTGATACGCATGAAGACATAACAGTGTTGTGTATTTATCTATGAATGTGGCATGTTGCATGTATACGTTTGCCATTAAGGTTAGGAAGTGTTGAAAGATAGGGGAGTGCCATGGCTCAGTTTTTCAATAAGTTATAGCCTAAAAGTTGGCTGATGCAGAGAGGAAAAATTCCTCAGTAACTGTCTATAAGAAGAATGGAGAAATGCAATGTCTGTACAAATTAACATGGAATCAAACTCTGTACAGTTTACAATAACTGAGGGAAAGAACTTTCAAGTAATGACCAAGAAAAGAGACAATCACTTTCGCAGATCTATTTGGTCTATACTAGGGGGTATCCTATAAAACCTATTTACATACACAATTTGTCAAAAGGTCTATAAAGAAAAAAAGAAATCAACATATGTGTGCCATTGATTAAGAGAAATGAAAGTGTCCCTAGGGAGAATTGGTAGTAGACAGATTCATTCCCTATCACTGTACCCAAGCTTGCATCATGGATTGACGTCAAGTCTTTCAATCTTTCCAGTAGTTGGCATTGAACTTACAAGTCATGAGATGAGGCCATCTGGTGCAAATGCTGTTTGTACATGGCATTATATTAGCTGATGAGTCTAGATGAGAGAAAATTCTAAGTAGAGCGTGTTTGAATGGTTTAGAACAATGTTATAAGAAGTTAATAAATCTCTCTTCGGTGCACTTCCCTCAACGGTGATAATTTGTTACATAGACTATATAGTAAGGTCTAATTTATGAAGCCTGCATCATTTCCTGTGAAGCTTATGCTATTTGGAACAAAGCTTACTCTTTTGCTTTTCATGCATTGAAGAGTTTACGTGTAAGCTTCAGCATAAAGATTTCCTTCACCCTTAACTCTTTTAGTTTTGGTCAACCACCAGTAATACCAATCACAATAAAAATTTCTATGACTAACCATCCCAGTGAATATTCATCTTTTAATTTCTTTTAATCATGTCAATTAGTTACATACTGAATCATTTTCAATAACTTTGAAATGGTGTAATGAAATGTATATGTGCATAACGTCTACTATAATCTTTTACACTTTTCACTCCATAACTTTTTACACTTTTCACTCTGAAGGTTTTGCCCTACTTTGCTGAAGCGCCAAAAGCTTTTTTTGCTATTTCAAACATTGATTTAGAATTACCAGGATGGCAACAAAATACATCTAACTATAGAAAATTTTGGATGAGAGATCAGAGTGCAGCACAATAATGGCCCAGAAAAACAGAAGATCAATAATTTTCTTTACTCCAGATCAATCATTCACCTTGATGATGAGATTAGAGAAGACTTGTTCATGGATTCAAAACAAAGCAGCTGAAGTGGAGCTTATTAGAATACAATCAACAACAAGATATTCATAAGGAAGAAATCAATAATATGGTAGAAATCTACAATGTGACTTCCTGGCCACCGGTGTTTTATTGATCAGAGTATTGGAAATTTCAAATACAACAATCAGAAAAATGAGCATAGCTCGAATGAGAGAGCTAAGACGGATGAGCTGCAACAGTCTTAAAAACAGAACAAAATATGATGTATATTTGCAAGAAGTTAGAACTACAATGCGGAAAGATGAAAACGGTTTGAGATGATTTTTGGACATGCACAACAGAGAACATGTGTGCACCAATTAGGATTACTAAGAACATTTCTAGGATTAATAAGATAGCTGAAAGAGCAACCAGGACTAACAGCCAGGTTTATAATATGGACAAATATATGGAGCATACTCTCAAAAGAATGACTAGGACAAATAGCCACAGATACAGGATGCAGACACAACATGGAGACACGACCTGCAAAATCCTAAAAGATAAAGATTGAGGGACACGGGGATATGTCTACATGTGTGTATGCATGCATGCATGTTTTGTGTGTGTACGTGTGCATGAGCATGTATGGCGTGCGTGTGCGGGGGGGTGTGTGTGGGTAATGCACATCAAAACACATTGACTAGGACATGTTTTATATAAGTAGAATAAAACAAATAAAATCTTAATGATTTAAATCAATTTTTCTGATCAAGTAACGAAATCAAATTTTTTTAAAAAAAAATCTTTATCAGGTCTATGACCCCCCCCCCCCCCCCCCCCCCGCGCGACACACATACACACATATTTGCATAGGTGTTGTCACTATTACATACCTCACCTCCTATGTCAAAGAATCCTCTTATATGCATGTTTAAGTTACACATGGCTTCACAATGTCTGTCAAATATAATTTTCAGAAATTTATAAAAGCCGACCTGGCTCCAACACATAATGTGTCTTAGAAAGAGAGATGGCTTTGAGTGTTTGATACGCGTCAGGCAAGTGTCGTGCAGGTGCCAATTTCTGATACGTTCGGCTAGGGACAGGGTACTTAATTTGTAGTGCCATGCTACATATCCACTGGGAACTAACTTGTAGCTCACTGTTACCCATAACACTTGACTTCAGTTTGTGATCGTAACTATATTATATGAGCTAAAAAGAACATAACATAACCCACTCATTATATTAATTATTTATTTAAACGCTCAGAATTAGGGATCAATGTTTCTAGCATGGTTTAAAATCTCAGTATAGGTATCGGACTATCACTTTTTATTATCAATATCGTCAATATTGGTTGTCAATCTATGAAATATCGGTTATATCGGCAATGTTGGCCCTAATATTGACCGATACTATAGGGGTAATATCATATAGGGTACCTTAAAACCCGATATGATATTGCCGATATATATCAGAATCGCTCAATATATGAAACCATGATTTCGAAGGTTCTTCAAAACACGTAAGTTTCTATCCAAGACTCCAAATACATTTTATGATGTGCAGATGAAGATGGGCAGTGCGCAACCCCCATTTTAATGGCCCAATCAGTAGTTTGGCAAGTAGGACAAAGTTCAAGTCTATTTCTAAGGTAGCAAGTGTTACCATTTTTAAACACAAAACTGTAGTCTCATTATTGTGCAGATTGTAATAAAATAATAATAGCGTAGGCATATGATGTGCTTAATTTCAAAACATAGGTCGGGATGAACACTTGCATTTATTGGATATAAAGCTACAATCTGTTCATAACGGTTCCATACCTGACATAGTGGGAACAGAATTCCCTTGTTAAAGGCAGCAGGCTTGTACAGGGACTTTTTTATAGATTGATAGAGAGCAAAATGAAGCCTTTTATTCTTTCGTATGTCATCTCTAATCCTTGGTAGTAGAACAAGATTGAAAAATCGCTGGGCCCTTTTAACACCTAAATTTGATGAAAATATTCTTGTTGCTTGATACATTGCATTCGGGGACCAATTTTCTGGCTCAGTCAAATATAGCACATCCTCCCATTGTTGTAAGTGTGGAATGTGTTTAAATGCCCTAGGAATCTTCCCGTTTGTGTATCTACTGAGAAGCTTGCCAACTCTGCAGTATTAAGGACAGCATACTTCATAAGCACATAGTATTTGATACTGGTAACAACAAAAGCTGATAATTTCAACAAATAGATGGCTGGCGTACCCCTTATAAAGGTCTATGATGCTAGTGTCCAATTTGGGGAGAGGTCGTGCTTCTGTGCCATATAGTAGAAACAAATATGTAAAGTAATTTTCTTCGGTAAGAGGGGCCGTGACCCAAAAAAGTAAAGCAATTAATAAGTAAAGAACTGATACATGGAACCATTTCATTCAGTTCTAGCTTCAAACAAAAAAAATGACACAATTATATATGAATTGAATCTAGTTACCCATCTGATTCTTGTAATGATCATATGAAATATTCAAGTTTCAAATAACTGGTATATGGATCATATTTCTAGCTGATTTAATCGCAATGGTAAAAGCATGATTTAAAACATTGGTATCGGTATCGGTATCGGTATCAGCAAATGACTTTTAGTATCAATATCGCCAAAATTGGTCGTGAATATGATATCAGCCCCAACATCGGCTCATATTATAGGGTCCATTTGTATCAGGTAACTCATAACCCAATACGATATTCCCTATATATATCGGAATTGGTCAATATTTTAAACCATGGGTAGAAGTTAACAAAATAAAAATTTTAGGGGGAAAACATCAGTGCTAGATAATGTTCAAACATAGTGTTCAAACAAGGAAAAAAAATAGATTGTGAAAAATAGCTTACAGGTTTTTAAGCAAAAGAATGGTGTGCCATTGACCGGCATTTAATAGATTTTGAAATCATCATCTGAGCCTTTTCCCATTAAGATGGGGTCAGCTATGGAGCAAGGATCTACGAAAGAGTAAAATTTCAGAATTATCAATTCAAAGGTCTTTGTGAAGATGAGCATTCTCTCCATATCAACCCTGTTCTGATGGAAATAGGCTTAGATGCCATGCTCGTCTGCAGCTTAAGTTATCCATAGGAACATATCATGGAAACTCATCTCAACTTATACTTCCATAACAGACAAGCTTTTGTAAACTTCCCATCACCTTTACATTGGGCATCTAGGGAGTTCTTAAAACAGGATCTAAAACAGAAATGTAAAATTATTTGTGTTGACTTTATGAAACCAATGAGAGTTGCTTTGGAAAAAGCATATTTAAAAAAATACATCCCATTTTGACTGAGACAATTTAAATAAATTGGTTATTTGTAAATGAGAGAAAATGAAATGCAGAAAACATAAGATATTAAACATTAAATGATGTAATTATTGCCCACTAAGTCAGTCATGGTTTTGTGTCATCTAACCAATCCATATAATTTAACTAGAAACTGTCAGTAGCTTAACAAGCTGCAAACTGTCTAAAGAAATGGTTTCGCTAAAAATTCTTTTGAAATTGAAAATTATGCTCATTATGTACAAGCCAGATAATAGAATTAGCAACTGAATCCAATCTCTAAAATGCCCCAACTGTTTCAAACTTTCTATAATTTGAATGGCATATTTGCAAAGTTCCCATGACTAGGACCATCATCTGCATATAGCGACCATCCAATTGAACAATTCTTAAACAGAAATAACCACCAACAATGAATCACAGATATTGCACAATAGAGCACACACACCTTCAAGATACTTAATGATCTCAAACATGGTCTCCATTAGTTTGTACAGTGAGCATAGATGCTCCTGGGATACGGAAAACACTGTGATTCGTATGCAAATATATCAAATGTGGAAAATCAGGAACATGAATCCATACTTAAAGCTATCAAAATCTTGAGAATCTAGGGAAATCACTCCTCTGTCCTCCGTGTAAACGATACTGCTTAGCTAACATGTTGTTCTCACTTCCCGTACATGGTAGGTTGTGACAATACTCTGACCTACAACAAGCGTGGCGAAAAACCAATTCGCTCATGTGCATATATGCTAAATGATTGCTTGGCATTGTCCCTTGATCTCCTCTCAAAGTCATCCTTTTTAAGTTCAAATTGGATCTCAGATTGTTTGAAACAACAGGATTCATTGTGAACTAATTGAATAGCATTAATTCAGCCTTTCAATACCCCAATCAAACCTAAATGATGCTTATCAACTCCCAGTCTGCTCTTACAAATTTAGTCTCAAGCCCCCCACCCTCCCAAAACAAAGGTTATCTATACTATTACTATTTGCAGGTTTGCCGGGGTGGTGGGCTTGCGTAATCTTCAAGTTGATATGGTTCCTGGGAAGCACGGACATGGTGTATGCCCTGCCGCTCCTGTGTTTTACACGAATCCGACACGGATTCGCCGCAAACACGCGCATTTGTATCGAATTCGTTTCCGACCATGTCCAAGATCAATTCATGACGGAAACGGCTCTGACGCGGTGAGGAAGCGACGATAACGCAGCTAGAAAGCACCGAGGACGCGACATGGAAGAATCTGAGAATATGTTTATGTTATTCCATTTTTGTTGGATTCTGACGACCGTTATTCTTGCCCTATATCAAGAGAGGAAGGAGGAAGAGGATTGAGTTGGGCAAACCCAAACTTAAGTTATAAGTTCAGATTCGGTTCGGGATTGGGTCAAACTTATGTTATTAAACCCAAACCCAAAGTAATTTTGTGTATTGAATTTGACGAGAACAGGTCTAATGCTAACATTTCAACCTGAACCCCCGACCCACAACTTAATGAAATGAAAGGTTTTTAATCTTTCATTCTTTCTCCTCACTTTCTTTTTTCTCTTCACCCTGTCTCTTCTGCTTCGCTGCTCTGTTTGTGTATTGAAATATTAAATTATATATTAAAAATTTGCCGAATCTCTTGTCGTATCGTGTCCTAATTTTTCAAGATTGTCATGCCGTTGTGTCCCTATCGTGTCGTGTTGTGTCGCCATGTCCGTGTCCGTACAACCTAGTATGGTTCACATTGTTCACATGAAAAACTAATTGCTACAGTAGCATCATATTCCTTGTTACTGAACACAAAGCACAATAAAAACAATCTATACTATATCTGATCCTAATTCTAGTCATGTCAACAAGGATGCCAAGGTCGTTCTATTTGTCCATCACATTGGTCCATTTTGTAACTCTCTTCCGGACAATAGTAAGATATAAGCACAGGAACTTCTATTGTAAAATCAAGTATTGATGGCCATGCTGTTGGACAAGATATCTTTTTCTGTGGTGTTGATTATAGTTCACTATGTCGTGTTTTGTTGTATCCGTATTGGTGTCAGCATTCATTCTTCTTACAAGAAAAGGCATAGGTGCTTCTAACAAGATAAGGCATAGGCTGCACATAGGAAAGCTGCATTACTCCGCGAACATGAAAAATATCCAATTGCCACCATTTTCAAATGGTTTTCATTAATTATTTCAAAAACTATGTCTGCTGAATTGACACAAAGTGGGGAAACACAAAAAAATATGCCATTTAGAAAAAGACTGAGTGAGAAGAGGGAAAACAATTTGCTCTCCTTTTTTTTCACAGTTAGAAAAAGCAATTTCTGTTCAAAACAAAGAAAAAGAAAAGAAAAACCTGTTGGCATCAGAAAACAAAAGGGGGGGCTTGGGGACTACTTGTGTGAGTTACCTAATTTTCAGGATCAGAACAGATTGTGGACCATTAGCATTCCTACATCAAGTATGTTGTGAAACCAAAGTTATTAACACAATAGCTCACGGAATTGAAATTGCATCAAAATTACAAACGATAACATTTACAGCAATTGAAATTCGAAACTAGTGATCAAATAGTGGGTATCTTTGATCTTATATACTTCATCTTGCCCTATCAGGTGTTACTTTATAAACTATCATTTTCAACTAAAATGATTTATATCATTAATTTTCTAAAAAATTCACACAGAATTAAATGTCTGCAACTTTTATTAGTTATCCTAACAATCTACTTGATAATATTATAATAAAGGTACTCACACATAATTAAAAGAAAAGGAGAAAGAAAATTCTTCCCAAATTGTAGCTCAATACTACCAGAGTTCAAGTGATTTGGCTACTTATGTGGGCAGACAACTTTGAATCCAAGACAAGTTTACTCGTGAAGAAAAGAGCTCACCACCCCAAAAAAAAAAAACTTGAAATTGAAACAAAAGCTCACAATTCAAGTAGTTTTCATCTACCAGAAGATATTGGATTATAATTACAACAACTTTTATATACGTTTTGAACCAGTATCTATAAATGTATTATAAAAGCAACTAACCAGAAGTGACCTCAGCATCTTTCTCCTTGATTTTCTGAATAATGATATCTGCCAGCGTCAGCTGCGGGCCAGCATTCTCTGACATGAAAGTCGCCAGCATCCTCTCATCCTCCTCATCAATCTCTTGCTACGCATCAAAAAATAAACCAAGGCTGACACATCACTACCCAATTCTCACCCGATTATGTTAAAGGGAAAGGTCAAATTTTTACCAAGCTGCCGCCGTCGTACAGGCTCTGGGTCTCAGAGAACCCATCAAATCCATCGATATCCTCCTCCTCCTCTTCATCAGCAACCTCAGGGTTCTTAGTAATGGAAGAGAAAGCTGTGGGGTTCTGCTCCTCGTCTTCCTGCTCGATCTCTCTCTGCTGGTTGAGGGCTTCTTTCAGAATCTTAGAGCTCATATCGGACGAAATCAACTGCAGAAAAGAGAAAAGCTGAGAAGTTCAGAAATTAATGACTGAAAAAAAAAATCAAATTCTGATGTAGAGAAGCTCAAAAGGAAAGGGAGCTGATTTGCCTTCTCTTCTCGTTGGGGGCGCTTTGGAGCGCGAGAGGGCTTCTTGGAGACGAATTCATCGTCGGCAGCATCGAGAGTTTTGCTGTGCTTCTGCGGCTGCTGTTGCCTTTGGTTGTCTTTCCTTTTGCCGCCCGCCATTGCTGCGAGCAGAGCGAGCGAGGGCTGTGAGCAAAACCCTAAAACCCTGAAGCGAACGGGAGGAGAGAGCGAGCTTTTCGATAGGCGCCGATTAGTGTCTTATAGGACCCAAACTTATTTCGGGGGGACCCGAACCCGATTTCACGTTTATTAAGCGGATTTTGATCCCTAACATGAACCCGACTCGTTTTAACCCGTTTGTAAACTCTTTTGGAAAAATATATACTAGCATCTCGTCACTGTCGGCGGGAAATGGGCCGATCGATCGAGAGGAGGAAGAGGGAGAGGAAGAAGGAGGAGGAAGGATGAGACGGGAGCTAAGAGAGGAAGAAGAAGAGTGGGCCAACGTTGCTCTCTCGCGGATGAAGACGAACTGAAAGACGAGCGGACGGAGAAAGTTACTATATGAGTCACGGGAAAAAAAATCTCCCTTCAATCGATTATGAATATATAATATATAATATAAGCCCTCCCTTTTTTTGGGGGAGTTTGTAAAAGCCCCTTCAGCTCTTTATTGTGCCATAACCCCCCCCCCCCCCCCCAAAAAAAACCCCACCCAAAACACATTTTTTATTAATTAAGTCCTTCAACTGTATTATGGATACTTTTATAATAATGGCCTTTGTGAAACACTATAATTGTCCTTCGTTGAGTGTCTCACGCTAACAATTGCAATGATGTGACATCAGTGAGGCACATGTGATGTAACCCATGTGCAGGTCACGCACTTAAAGTGGTCCCCTTATAAATTGTCCACTTTTATCTTCGTCATGTCCATTTTTAACTTGTTATGTCCATCTTCGACCTTATTTTTTCATATTAGAGTGAGAAACGAGAAATCTGACAGAATTTATTTTGTACAGCTACATTAAATGCGTCTCTACATGAAATTAGACAGATTAGCGATAGAGTAATTAGTTTCTAAGGAAATTTCTTATTTAGCATATGAGATAAAATATATTGAAAATGGTTGTTTTTTTTTAATGGAGCAACTATAGTAATAGTTTTCTAATTTAGTGAAAAATAAAATATTAAGAAACTCATTGAATTTTGGTCTTCTCATTTATTTCTTCTCTGACTATGTTGTTCTTTGTAAATATTGTGGACAAATAGGTCAAACTGTATACTCAATTATTGGGTTATTTCAAATATATAATATTACAATAGACAGTGAGAAATGCAAGTTTTGTATCACAAAAATAATATTACAAAGCGACCCTTATGATTGTCAATTTCTACGTAGCTACCAGAATTGGTCTCAATCACCTTCTCCTTGTACCTATAGAAAAGTAGACAATTATGCATGAAGGTGGGTAGAATGGTACTAAAAGTAAACACATTATGTATAAGAAGAGAGAGTGCTAGTAAAAGTAAACACACATGCGTGAAGATGAACATAATGAAACTAAGATAGATGGAATTAATGAAACGAGTGACGTGCCACACTATAAAACTTACTTTGAGCAATCTATTTCTCCCACCAGACCGTAGAATACTTTAGTTTAACACTAAACTAAACTTCCCAAAAAAAAAATCACATCAACGGATTGGTAAGTTTGGCATCGCTTCAGCACTGTTTGGAGAAGCAATGTATCCCTTTTCGTGATGCTTTTTCGTGTCCATTGTTGGAAAAATGAAAAAATAAAATATGAATTTTTGAGCTGAATTAAGGCATGATCCGTTAATAGAATCAACCGGATAATGGTTGGAGTGTGTTCTCCTTCCATTGGGGATGAATGTAATATATTTACATGTTTAATTCCGTTTTAGAATGAATGAAATATTCAAGTCTAAAGTTTGTCCAATTCAAAAACTAAAGAGGACTAAAGATAACTAAAAGCATTTAATCCTACATTGGATATGAAATAGACAATTGAAGAGTTTAAATAGAGGAAAATGGGAACAAAGGGTGTGCCTTTGGGTACTTGGAGTTTTCGCGCGCGATTGAGGGACACCATGCCAACACGCGCGCGTGCTGCCGCCGCTTGGCCCGGCCTGGCGCCGGGTCCGGCTCTATATCTGCGCGTGGGCGTGGGCTTGGATCCAACCCGGCCCCGTTCTTTTTGATGAACCGGGCCACACGGGTTTGGTGCGACAGCTGGTCTCGACCTGACCCTCGCGCTACGCTATAACGGTTCGAACGAACCACTATAGTGGTTCCTCACTGGAACGTTGCAACGGTTCAGACAGGAACCGTCGCAACTGTCCCTGGACGGTTCTGCCCTCCAACGGGTTCCCAGGAGCGCTATAAATAGTGTTCCTCTCCATGGATTAAACACACAGCGAAAACGCAATTCTTCTCTCCTTCCTTTTACACTGAAGATCAGATCTGAAAAGAGTCAGATTTCTGAAGAAAAATCTGAAGCAAGATTCGTTCTGAAAAAAACTAAGAAAATTCAACAGATTTTTAAATAGAATTGTTGTCTGAATCTCTATCTTCCTAAGATATTAATTCTTCTCATCCTATTTTCTCTACAGTGAATAATCCTCCAAAATTAAGGTAAATATTCTCCCTGAAATTTGTCTTCGTCCTGCTGCAATGAAATTCTGTGAAGGTACTAATTAACTAAAGTTCGACCGTACGATGATTTAATAGTGATATCCAAATACCGTGAAGAAGTGTTATTTCTTAGGAGACCAGCGTCTAGTAACCCATTAGCATCGAAGCGGGGATGTAATTGTCTTAAGAAGATTCGCTACATGCGTACCTCACTCTAATTGTTGTATAAGTGAGCAACGTTCTTTATACAAGGGTTATACTGAAATATTTATGCTCATAAATATTACTGTATATTGAGACTGACTAATACTAGTCTCATTGATGTTTAACCAAGGAAAGTAATTGAAAGGTGATTCTGTAATTAAGTAACATTCTACTGAACGGAAAACCTCCCACCTGATATTCACTGACCCGGCCAATTAGATCGGTGATATTGACTAGTTGTCAGATCGATTCCTGTCTCTAACAATCTTAAGACAATTATCGTTCTTGAAGTTACTTACTTCTGTTCTGTTTGAATTACAAAAAATATCTAAGACTAATCAAGACAGTACCAGTAAGGCACCGAACATGCAAATTCAACAGATGATGGTGCCTGCTCCACTTTCTAACCCAAAGCCGGAGGAGCCAGAAAAATTCAATGGCACTGAATTCAAGAGATGGCAACAGAAGATACTCTTCTACTTGACCACTCTACATTTGGCCAAATTTCTACAAGAGGATCCACCAGAACTCAGAATTGATCGGGACTCAGTCCTTGATATTGATGCATGGACTCAATGTGACTTTTTTTGGCAAAATTATATTTTAAATAGACTGGATGACTCTCTTTACAATGTCTACAGTCCTATCACAATGGCAAAGAAGTTATGGGCCAGTCTTGATAAGAAGTACAAGACTGAGGATGTTGGTACCAAGAAGTTCGTCGGGGGATGATTTCTGGAGTACAAGATAGTGGACAGTAAGAGTGTGATCAGTCAGGTGCAAGAATTCTAACTTATCTTGCACGAGATAGAGACTAAAGGTATGATTCTACCTGAAACTTTTTAAGTTGTTACTATCATGGAGAAACTCCCACTTGCGTGAAGAGATTTCAAGAACTACCTAAATCACAAGCGCAAGGAGCTGAAATTGAAGGATCTCATTGTGAGGCTTCGGATTGAAGAGGACAACCGTACGTCCGAGAAAAGGAGCAACAAGAACTCCTATGAATCCAAGGCTAATATGATCGAAGACACAAAGGAGAAAGCGTCTACTTCTAAAGGTTTGAAGCGGAAGAAGATTGCCCAAGGGTACAAAGGCAAGGACCAAGAAGGTAAGAACAAACGCTTCAAGAAAATTTTCTACATCTGCAATAAAGAGGGACATAAGACGAATGAATGTCGTAGTTGTCCCAAAAAAATAAGAAAGACTATCCACAGGCAAACCTGACCGACCATGTGTCGCCAAGCCTAATAGCTATTGTGTCAGAGGTGAATCTGACAACCAACAATAAGGATTGGTGGGTGGACACTGGGGCTACTAGGCACATCTGCTCTGAGAAATTATTATTCTCTAAATATCAAAAATTAGATCAAGATGAGCAACTCTTCATGGGCAACTCAGCCGTCTCCAAGGTTGAGGGAAAAAGAAAGGTCATCCTGAAGTGGACGTCTAGGAAGGAGCTCACTCCGAATGATGTACTACATGTTAAAGATATCCACAAGAACCTGATCTCTAGATCAATCCTTAGTAAGAAAGACTTTAGAATGGTTTTCGAATCAGGTAAGTTTGTACTTACTAAGTGTGGGATGTATGTGGGTAAGCGTTATGTTGTTGATAGCCTATTTGAGGCAGTGGCGGACCCAGGTGGGGGCGAGCGTATGCGGTCGCCCCCACTGGAGTTGGGTTAACTAAGCAAAAAATCCAACTTGGATCATTTCTCCTGATCTCCACAAAAAAAAAAAAAAACCCTCTAGTTTCTCCTAATGACAGATTCTCAGTCTCTCCTCAGGGGATTGAGAACTCTCACAACCTCTCCAACAAATCTCTCTCAAGACCTCTCCAACGCATCTCTCTCACTCACGATCTTTCTCTCTTCTCTCACGATCTCAAGCTCGCCTCTTTCGACGTCAAGCAGAACCTCAACAACATCTTCTCGACGGAACTCGTGATGCAGACCGCCAACGGCAAGCGGTAGAAGAAGTGCAAGCAGGTAATTTCTCGATCTGAATTTTGAATTTCAGTAACTTGATTTCTTGATCTGAGTT
Source organism: Agave tequilana (assembly GCA_038442645.1). Classification (NCBI taxonomy): domain Eukaryota; kingdom Viridiplantae; phylum Streptophyta; class Magnoliopsida; order Asparagales; family Asparagaceae; genus Agave; species Agave tequilana. The sequence continues at coordinate 78,219 of JAVJIF010010614.1, forward strand.
AGAGTTTCTACTTGTAAGTCTTGGTTGATTCTTAATCTGATAAGGTATACAAAAGAATTGGTTGGTTCCGTTCAATTGATCATTTTTAAAAAAGATTGGATTTTGGAAAAAATTTTATCAGAATTAGGGTTCTTGATTTGTTGATCGTCCTCTGGAATTAGGGTTTTGAGATTAGGAATTTCTTTGTATAATTGTTGAAATTTTTGAAGTTTAATTGAAATTAGAAGAGGAACCTCATTTTGTTTTTCCTTTGTTCTTTAGTGGATGATCATTAGGTTGTGAATAAAAAAGAGGCATTTTTTTGGAGAAACTGACAGTGAAAAAATCATTGGTTTTTTTGAGAATGAGTGATGAGTTGATGAATGATTGCTTGGTGACATATATTGAAAAAGACATATTTGACAGCATTGACAATGAATCAATCATTCAACGATTTCAGAATATGGCTCCTCGAAGGCGAGCATTGTAATTTAGAGTGAGATATTTTGTCTTGAATGGGAGCCCCTCTATTTTTTTTTGTAATATCAAAACTTGGAATATGTTGTTTGATTTTTATAAAATTTCAATTTTAGTTCAAAATGTTTTCGCCCCCACTTACTAAAAATTCTGCGTACGCCACTGATTTGAGGCCAATGTTCCTGTAGTGGACAAAAAGTTCGTGTATCTGTACCCAAAGATCATAAATCAAGGAAAATCTTCTGTTTATTTGCTTGAGTCTCCTATTTTATGACATGTTAGATTAGGGCATGTAAATTACAAGTCCTTACAAAACTTGTCTAATCTAGAATATATTTTCAAACTCAACTTAAAAGAAATTCACAAGTGTGAGATTTGTGTTGAAGCTAAGTTCACAAAAAGTTCATTTCACTCATTTGATCGAAATACAGAACATTTAGGGTTAATTCATAGCGACTTGAGTGACTTAAAATTTACGCCAACAAGAGGCGGAAAAAATATGTTATACTTTTATTAATGACTGTACAAGATATTGTTATGTTTATCTTCTAAACGGTAAGGATGAGGCAATGAATATGTTTCTAACATATAAATCCAAAATTGAGAATCAACTTAACAAGAATATAAAGATTTTAAAATCCGATTGAGGCGGAGAATATAAATCAAATGAATTTAGTGAGTTATGTGCTAAATTTGGTATAATCCATCAAACTACAACACCATATACTCCTCAGCAAAATGGGATTGCTGAACGGAGGAATGGAACTTTGACGGAGATGGTTAATTCCATGCTCGTAAGTTCTGAAGCTCCACAGAACTTGTGGGGGGAAGCTCTGTTAACTGCAAATTATATTCTAAACAGAGTACCCCGCAAGAAACTTGGTCTTATACCATTTAAGTTATAGCATGGAAGGGTACCTTCCTACCATTACCTCAAAATGTGAGGGTGCATTGCAAAGGTACTAGCACCGCTGTCTAAAAAGACTAAGTTGAGAGCAAAAACAATGGACTGCATATTCATAAGCTACGCCTTGAATAGCAGTGCTTATAAATTTCTATTACATGAATCAGAAATACTAGATACTCATGTAAACATGATTATCGAATCTAAAGATGTTGTATTCTTTGAAGACATCTTTCCATATAAACAGGAAGAAGAGAAGACTTGTGGGAAAAGAACACACGAGATGGCGTTCAGAGACGAAAGCCCCAATGAACCAATTGGTAATGCGAAAGTTGAATCAAGAAGAAGTCAGAGATCAAGAATCTCAAAATCTTTTCGTCTAAATTTCATAACATATGCTATTGAAAGCGAGCCACAAATATGTAAAGAGGCTATGTCTACCTCAGAAGCACAAATGTGAAAAGAAATTATAAATAGCGAAATAGAATACATACTCAGTAATCATACTTGAAAATTGACAACTTACCTCCTGGCAGTAAACTACTTGGGAGTAAGTGAATTTTTAAAAGAAAATTAAAACTCGATGGATCTATCGATAAGTACAAGGCTAGATTAGTAGCCAGGGGTTATCGATAAAAGGAATGGCTTGACTACTTCGATACTTATTCACCAGTAATAAGAATAACTTCCATTCGGATGTTAATTGTGATTGCAGTATTGCACAACTTAGATATTCATCAAATGGATGTCAAGACTGTATTTTTTAAATGGTGAATTAAATGAAGAAATATATATGGAACAACATGAAGGATTTATAGTCAATGGTCAAGAACATAAAGTGTGTAAATTGATAAAATCCGTAAATGGTCTAAGGCAGGCTCCAAAACAATGGTATGAGAAATTCGATAGTGTCATGATCAAAGATAGATTCACTATCAATAATTGTGTTAAGTGTGTTTACACTAAAACAGTTAGAGATGCATGTCTCATTGTTTGTCTATATGTAGACGACATGCTGATACTTGAGACTAATATTGAAGTTATTAAGTCCACTAAAACAATGTTATCCAACAAGTTTGATATGAAGGATCTGGGGATTGCTGATGTAATTTTAGGAATTAAAATCACTAGAGTACCAGATGGAATCAGTCTATCTCAATCTCACTACGTGGATAAGATGATGAAAGATTCAAGGATCATGAGATAAAAGAGAATATAAATATTTTTCTCTCACACAACCACCTTCGCAAGAATACTGAACTGGAGTACGACAGTTGGAGTATTCTCATATTATCAGAAGTCTAATATATTTAATGAATTGCACTAGACCCGATATTGTTTATGTTGTAAGCAAATTAAGTAGATATACAAGTAACCCTAGTGATAATCATTGAACTGCTTTACTACAAGTATTAGGTTATGTATCACATACCAAGGATTATGCCTTGAGATATGGACAACATCTACTTGTACTTGAAGGATACAGTTATACTAATTGGATTGCAGATTCTGAAGAATTAAAATCAACTAGCTGATACGTATTTACTATTAGAGGAGCAACGATATCCTGAAAATATTTCAAACAAACATGTATTGTCCTTTCCACAATGGAATCAGAATTCATAACCTTAGACAAGGCTGGAGAAGAAGTAAAATGACTTCGACAATCTTTGAAAGATATACCATTGTGGCAAAAGTCAGTGCCCGTCATATGCATTCACTGCGATAATCAAGCAGCGATACTTAGGTCACAAAATTTATATATAACGGTAAGTCTAGACATATTCGTCGTAAACATAATACCGTTAAGCAGTTGCACTCAAATGAAATTATCTCTATTGAATTTGTACTGGCAAAAGATAATTTAGCTAATCCGTTTACTAAAAGTTTAAGTGGAGAGCGTATAAACTGCGCATCGAGGGGAATGGGTCTAAAAGCCTAACCTTACCGAGTCAGCTTGATGAAAACCTCACTTAGCGACTGGAGATCCCAAAGACTAAATTCAAGAGGAAAAACTAGTTATGATTGACTATGCAAGTAAGCACTTAGGAGTTTGACTCTAACTTATTCCTGTAGTGCACCCAGGTGCTTTTTACAAGTGGTTTAAGGATAAGCTTAACACTTTTAATGATGTTTATATCTTGTTATTAAAACAAGTGGGGTAGACTAGACTACTCTTAATAGGACGATCACCTATGTGAGTATAGAGCTGTGTCAGCTCTTTGGGAATCTCTATGGAGACTGTTATTCCCTAAAGATACTCTCTGAAACTAATAATATCCAGGGCCAGAATGGACACAACGAGAACTAAAGTTAATTTTAGAAAATTACTGTGTGAAGCTTATTGATTTGGCTTACAATAACGGCTGACAGTTCAAAACTTAGTTCACTGATTAGCCAGTAACTCCGATAAAACTTTCGCTATGGAAGGTTCAAGACCTAGTTCACCTATCCGGATGCAGTTTCTTTTCTAAAGTACCTTTCACTATAGAGTCAGTTTGTTTGTGTGTCAATTCCTTGAATCTCCATTCATTGTGGGGATTGTTGGGAAAATGAAGAATTAATATATGAATCTTTGAACTGAATTAATGTATGATCCGTTGATTGAATCAAACGGATAATGGTTGGAGTGTGTTCTCCTTCCATTAGGGATGAACATGGTATATTTAATGTTTAATTCCGTTTTAGAATGAATGAGATTTTCAAGTCTAAAGTTTGCCTAATTCAAAAGCTAAAGGGGACTAAAAGTAGCTAAAAGCATTTAGTCCCACATTGGATATGGGATGAACAATTGAAGTATTTAAATAGAGAAAAATAGGAACAAAGAGTGTGCACTTTGGGTACTTGGAGTTTCCGCGCGTGATTAGGGGGACACCATGCCCACACGCGCGTGCCGCTTCCACTGCCCGCCTGGCCCGACTCGTCCCGCATCGGGGCCGGTGCTCAGGTTCAGGTCTGGATCTGGGCGTGGGCGTGGGCTCGGATCCAACCGGCCTGGTTATTTTTGAACCGGACCACACGGGTTTGGTGCGTCTCGACCCGCTCCACTACCCTCGCGTTGTGTTGCAACGGTTAGAACGAACCGCTGCAGCAGTTCCTGTCTAGAACAGTTGCCAAGGTTCAGACAGGAACCGTCGCAACTGTCCTGGATGGTTCTGCCCTCTAACGGGTTCCCAGGAGTGCTATAAATAGTGCTCCTCTCCATGGATTAAACACACAGCGAAAACGCAATACTTCTCTCCCTCCTTTTACACTGAAGATCAGATCTGAAAAGAGTCAGATTTCTGAAGAAAAATCTGAAGCAAGATTCGTTCTAAAAAAAGGCTTAGAAAATTCAACAGATTAACTCCACCGAGCTCAAGCAACTGGAAGGATATGGAACATCTCTTTACAATTGGATTTGACTCCTGATCAGAAACGAAGTCCAAATCCTAATAGACAGATTCGTCTGTCGGTCGACCGATCGGTCGACCGACTCCTTCCTTCGGTCAACTCCTTCCTTCGATCGACCGAACCCCAACAGAAAGAGGGTTAGTGCCAGTCGGTTGACCGACCGACCTATAACAGAAACTGGCTCCTGTAGTCGGTCGACCGAACTGCTCATGTGCACCATGTTGTGCATGTCGGTCAACCGGACGGTCGACCGACCTTCTGTTCTGGCTGCATATGGATTGCTTCTCGCTCCTTCTGGACTCCGGTCTCTACACTATCTCTTCCAATGAGTTAAAAAACTCTTCCAAAAAGCTTTTATCTCCTCTCTCCCTACACTTGTGAAAAAATTGTATCTTAAATTTAGGTTGAGAAGAGAAAGCCCGAGTGACGCACAAACTTCGTTTTGAGATATTTAGAGGAATTGACCCTCATTCAACCGGATAATCGTAGCTTGCTCACCGTTACTGGAGATTAAACACATTAAAAAATTATCTTCAATCATGATCTCTCAAGACCAAATGGATGGGGAAGAGGAAGAATTGGGGGAAAATAAGAAGAAAAGGAAGGGAAATTAGAACAACAAGACAAGGGGAAGATAAGGTAAAAAGAGAGGAGATACAGAGGATTGATCCTGGCCAAGTAATTTTGAGAGAAATAACATGTTTTATCCTCAATTTTCAACTAAACTCCTCATATGCGAGTTTTTTCTCCTTTGATTAATCAATCAAAATGTTTAAAAACTCTAAAAGGTGTCCACTATCCACTCTGGTGATAAACTATCATATTTGAATACATGAGTGCATTGATTGCAGCTGCAAAAAGTAAATTTACTCCATTTCGCATTGTGTCAAAAAGCAATCGAAAGGGGACATAAATGCACAAAGGTAGGCAGTTTACCTAGTCACCGCTTTTACAACGCATGAGAAGCGATAACTGCGACGCACACGTGAAACACCGACGTAGCAGGAACAAGCCCCATACACAAAGGCAATACGGGAATTAACAGAATACAAAATATCATTTATGCAATAAAGGCGAGGACAAGAACTTTGTGAAACTCAAAACTAAAGCTAGAGTTTTTTGGCACGAAAATAAAGCCCAAGGGCTTTTACGAACTTGAAAAAAAAGCTAGGGGTTTATACAAATTTTTTGAACTCTTTTTCTTCTTTTGAGGAAGTCAAGAAGATTTCAGGCCGTCTGTGAGGGATCTACGCGGAAGTGAAGTTGAATTATGAGAAGTCTCAAGTTTAAAAATAAATCGCAGAAAAACAAAATTAAAAAAATAAAGGTTTCAAGCAAAATAGCTTTTGATACTCAATCTTATTCACACAGACAGGAAAAAAATGACATGGGATAACAAAATATTTTAATGGATTTATGCATATTAGATTATGTTTAGGGTAAAACCAAGAAAGCACACTTAGCATTTTTGGGAAATTTAGAAATTTCCCTGACACTTCATTTTGAGGCTGTTTGGTTAGGGGGTGGAAGTGAGGAAGTAGTAATTGATCCCTTTGAAACTTGAAAATTGGTTAGTGAGTTTTCTAGTGTTTAAATGTTGTTGGAAAGTGTGGTGTGAAAAATGTTATGTCTTTTCCGGTATTTGAATGGTAATATGAAAGTGAAAGTGGAAAAGTTGATCACAAAGTTAACCGCAAAATAATATTAAAATAAAAATTAATTAAGAAAATAAAAACTAGATTGTAATTAGAATGCAAGTGAGTTTTATATGACCACAAAATTAACTGTAGCACTCTAGAAGTGAAGAAGTGATTGTGCAAAAGGGAAAAGAGAAAAGGAAAACGGTTTTTTTCATTTTTCTTTTTCGGTATTTGGAAAGAGAGAGAAGCGAGCAATTATATTTTCCCGCTTCCTTACTTCCACCCACTTCCTTGTAACCAAACACGCCCATGAGTACTTTCCCCACTGCCGTTGTTAAATTGCTAATAATTAACTTATGTTAAAATTTAATTATTTACTGACAGTAATACATAAGATGTTATAATCATAGATCAATACACATACATGACAAACGACAAAGATCCATACTGAATTTGTTCCTTGATCCTATATTCTATATTATTTCTATATGAAAATTAATAATATCAATTTATTTCTTGTCTTGATTCTTTACAAATAAAAGATAGAAAGAACGTAATCCAAATCCCCTCCACCCAAAAGAAAGATATGAATAAGCATGCAGCTATCTAAGGTCCATGTAGCTACTCCTTTATTTATTTATTTTTTTCTCAATTATTTTTTTCCTATTAGATATTTTCTCTTTTTTTTTTTTTTTTGCAATTTTTTTACTTCTCAGATTTCTTCTATTAGTTTTTATTTCAAAACCTAATTTTCCTTTTTTTCAAATATTTTTGACATATTTATTATATTTTACTTACTTTTATGTTTATGTTTATTTTTTTTCTAGATTATCCGTGGTCTTTATTTTCTTTACTTCTCTATTTTTTTCCCGACATTTTTACTTTTTATTTCATTTATTTTTCTCATTTAATGATTCTGTTCTACTATTTTTTTACGATTCGTCTTGATTTCATCCACTTTTTATATTCCATTATGATTGTTTTTTTTCTTTTTCTTCAAATTGAGATTGTTCTATCTTAATTTATTATTTATTTCTTTTATTTCTGACCGATTTTTTTCTATTTTTTATAATTATTTTATTTTTCTTATTTTTCATATTATTTATATTCTTTTCTTTCCTAATTTTTTATTTTGAAGATTTTTTTCTTTCTATTATTCTTTTGTTCTTTTCTAATTTTTCTTATTTTAATTTTTTCAGGGTTCAATTGTTCTCTTCTTTTTAAGTTTTTCTTTCTGGATACTATTTTCACTTTTTAATTCTTTCTCTCCTTTTTTTTTTCAGATTTTTTTTGGTGTCGTCAGCAATTGCTGGCACCGGCAATTCAAAACCCTTTTTTTATATAGTTTATGTCCTTTTGGCGTATAAAATCTAATCTCTTTGCGCATTAGAACACAATTGATGGGGCCGTTTGTTTCGCGTAAAACTCCGTAATTCGTAAATGACTTACTACCCAGTTATAGTTACTACGTTTGTTTGGACCGTAATTCGTAAAAGACTTACGTAACTCAACTAACACTCACTTGCAACCCAGTTACCACTCACTTACAGCCCAGTTACAGTTAATTTTGTGGTGATACAAATTTGTAATATTTTTTATATTAATATTAAATTTTTTTAATATTTATTTGCAGTATTAAAACTTTTAAAATCACCAAATAGTTAATTTTGTGGTCAACTTTTTCACTTACGACTTATACGTTACGACAACCAAACACCGTAAAATACAATACACTTTCCCACTTTACAATTTTATATTACCAACCAAACACCGTAAAATTTACATACATGTAACTCATTTACAATTTAACTCATTTACAATTGTAAAAGACTTTACCAATTATAACTACGAATTACGGCTAGTTACGACAACCAAACAGAAATGAGGCCCTGAAATTTGGGAGTTCATCGTTTTTTATTTAAATAATTAATTGTGTAGCAATTGATTTTCTTTATGCCATCTTCCTCATTAATCGTGTGATATAAACAAAATTTAACCCATGACTTCCTCTAAGGTAGTGTATGGGCTCTCAAAGGGCTCAAACTCAGTTTGATGGCACTCAGGAGGAACTCATCGGGTCGGAATCACTAACTAATATTAATATAATAGAAAAAAATTATCTTTTTTATATATGTTTTTTCTGATTCTACTGCTACCAGAGGCTTTGTGTAATCTATCGGATTATATAAATATCCTTTCAACGTAAATAGGTTACCGGAAGGATCTCGGCTGGCTCACCAAAGCACGGAAGACAATATCTATTAGAAAACGGATTCTTATTTGAAGAGTGTATAACCGCATGGATAAACTCATACTATCTCGTCAATTTTAGATCCAATTCGAGTTTTTCTTGAGAGGTATCGGGAAGGAATTGGAATGTAATAATATCTATTTGTACAAAAGAAAATGTTCTCTATTGATCCCCTTGCCTCTCATTCTTTTAGAATCAGAAGATTCTTTTCAAGGTTTGAATTTGTTCATTTAAAATCTGGGCTCTTTTGTGCATGGATCATGCATGAACAAAAATTTAAATGTTTACTATATAATTAATCATGCTTGTGTAATCTCAAAATAATAATAATCATGCTTGTGATGGTTCATTGTATCTAAGCCGTTTTATTGGTAGTTGATAACTAAGCGTTGATAAGTTGGTGAATTTTTCAGGCACCTACACAAGTATTTTATTTATTTGGGCACCTTGTGATGACATCTAATATCTCTACCAAAATGTTTTTATAATCAAAGCACTTGGTTTAAGGAAGCTTCACATGTCACACATGCTTTTATTTTGGGAGAGATGAATGTTGCTGTTCTTGATGCTCTTCCATTAATGCAAATTTTCTAGGGAATTCAAAAATTTACATGTCACATTGTGTCTACATCATTAGTTTTAATAACTTTCAGAGTGTCACAGTGAGCTAATTTTTTTTTAAGGGTATGATGATTAGTTAGTTTAAAGATTAAAAAAAATAATTTTTAGAGTATGAAAATGCATTAAAAGTACAGCTACTAATTCGTAAATGGCCGTAATTCGTAAATGACTTACAACCCAGTTACAACTACGATGTTTGTTTGGACCGTAATTCGTAAAAGACTTACGCAACTCAACTGTCACTCACTTGCAACCTAATTACTACTCACTTGCGGCCCAGTTAAAGTTAATTTCGTGGTCATACAAATTTGTATTATTTTTTATATTAATATTAAATTTTTTAATATTTAACATATTTAATATTTATTTGCAATATTAAAACTTTTTAAATCACCAAATAGTTAAATTTATTGTCAATTTTTTCACTTACGACATACATATTACGACAACCAAACACCGTAAAATACAGTACACTTTCTCACTTATAACTTTATATTACCAACCAAACACTGTAAAACTTACATGCATGTAATTCATTTACAACTGTAAAAGACTTTATCAATTATGACCAATTACGATAACGAAACAGGCCCTAAGTCCCAGAAAGGGGCAGACATCTTGGTAAATTATCTGCCTCGAGCATTTTGATTGCCCACAGGAAAAGTTTCCTTCATATTTGGCCATGAGTGAGAGAGGAAGGTTAGAAGCTGCTTGATCTCGAGTTGTGCCAAACTCAGCTCAAATTAGATTTTGGTGAGAATTGAATTGTATTTTATTGACGAGGGAAATTTTCAAATATATAAGCATTGAAATTACAAGATAAGAAAATCTCTTCTTTTTTTTCTTTTTTTTCTTTTTTTTTTTTGAAATACATCCCAGTATCCGAGGTCGCTAAGCGCACCTCGAGAATAAATTTTTCACGACAAACGTCTATTAAGAGATTCGAACAGGCCACCTGCCGAGAAGCAAACTCATAATCTAACCAGTCGAGCCCTCTGTTGAGAACATAATAAAAAAACCTCTACTCCTAATACAATAAGTATTATATGATCTTATTTTTAATATTACTCTTTAACGCAAGCTAGGCGTCTTCATATCTTTTTAGATATACTGAAAATTTACTTGTTTTGATATATTCTCCTAAAATCTTTAAACTTTTCCAAACATCTTGCTTTGACAGAACAAAGTGAACCAAAATTGGATAGGAGTAAGGGCACATTTTTTTGAGAGAGACATCTGAAAAGCATTTAAAAGACTTCAAGGGAGTTACATGAGATCTTCAAAATTCGAAGACAGTACATCAAACTAGAAGATTTGAAGAGAATATACCCAAAAAAAAAAAAAGGAAAAAAACGCTATCTTGGCCTTCTGGAATTTCTTCTGTTTGGACTGCCTCGGCATCAAAAAAACTCTGATTGTCAACCCTTTTGACGACAACAAAATCCCACGCCACCGAGTTTTCAACCCTTGCGTCCCAAAACCACGCACGCCATCTGTCTGTATTAATGCCAAGCTGAAAACCATCAAGTTTTTCGGCTGCCTTGCTCTTCAATTGCAAGTCCATTGTTTCCAGATCTCTGGGACACCCATAAGTTTCTTCTTGTCCCTCGCCTTTTTCCCACAAAGAAAACACACGTTTCGTTGGTTGGTGGGTTGGTTGGTTGGTTTTATTTCCATGTCAGTCAACCATCCTTCAATTCAAACACCCATCAAGATTTGATTCATGGTCAAAATTTTCAATTATTTGATATCTTTTACTGTATGTGAAATGTTATTATTAGATCTAATTCGCTGCCAGGCAGAAATTATTTGTGCCACACGTCTTGTGACAAGTGATTAGTGATTCATATATTGAGTTCTTTTTTAACAAATATTTTAATGTTGTTGTCTTTCTCTCTTGCTCATTATTTAAATTCTTGACGGAACTTGTTTGGGGTGGGAGGAAATACGTTTACGTTTAGAATTAGAACATGGTTATGTTTGAGAGTTTTCATATTCAAAGGCTTTCTATTTGTCATGGAGTTTTCATATTTTGTAATATGTGTTTATATACTTTCTGGCATTATCATCATAAGTAGTAATACAATTCATTCTAATAAAATTGAAAACAAAAATAATAATAATAACTATCGCACACACAGAGGTGCAAATTTGAATAGCTCGCTAGATGAAAATATGTAAAAGAGGAACCTATTTTTTTTAATATATAAACTCACACTCTATTATCTGCTGATTTTTGGTAAGATTAGGGGGCTGTTTGTTTGCTCATGAAGTGACGAAAAAGCCCCGATTTTGCTCCCGCACCTTGCAGTGAAAGTTAAGAGGGCGAGCCCGCTATCCACCTAACTTTTTTACATAAATAATAGTGTCAAGTTTCGAAGTCAAAAATTTCGAGAACACTGAAAAACTGGCACAGTCCACACGCTTTTCCCATCTTTCTCTCCGGCGGCCAAACAGGCCCTAAATTGAGACGAGTGTTTCTTGCAGGTCACTGTCCAAATTCCTACCAAGACACACGAGACTACATTACATTCTGTGGTCCAAATTGAAAGCCTTTCTAAAGACGCTAGAATTAGACCAAACCCATGGTTTGTAGGTAACCAAAAAAAAAAAAAAAAAAAAAGAAAAAGAAAAAAAAAGATCCTCGTGTTTTTTCTCCGCACGAAAATTAAAGACGAAGTTGTTGGCCCTCTCCTAAATCCTGTGATTCGCTCCTGCCCCTTTTTTTTCCAACGGTTCCCAAGACTTTGGAAACATTCACGGAAAAGTGCAAATGGACAGTTTACTAAAATGCCCTTTTCTCTTTGTTTATTTACGGTTGAAGCCTAGAGTCGGGTCTGTTCTAAATTGATGGCTGGGTCAAAATTTCAGGCCGTCAGTGTCTTCACCAGACCACCCATAAAGCACACATGAATCACGTGATATAAATTATTTTTTAACATGATAAATGGTCTGCGGTTCATAAATATTTATTTTTAAGAAAAGGCGGGCCCTTAATTACAAGAAAATTAATAAATCCATATTAATCTAACTATTAAATTCTGATTATTGTAGACGTATGAGAGTCATTTTTTGCGACATATAATATATGGTCACTTGTTGGTAATATTTCATGCCATTTCGATTAATTTGCCATGGAGATCTGTATTATAAAAAACTAATGTCATTTAGATTAATTTGTAAGAGAGGACAAAATATAACAGCCTAAATCTCTGCAGATTCTTTATGAGATTTCTAATTGCATTTCATATCTGGAAATATTAAATTTTCTTAAAATTATTATTATTATTTTTTTAAATGTGTTGGAAAAAAGTACGACTCATAAGTGATTGTGAGGGGATTATTTCATGTTTACAGCATTCTGAATGTTTTAATTTGTATTGTTATTAATACAAAATTATATCATTAAATTTGTAATTTAAGAAAATAAAATAACTTATTTACGTCTAGAAATTTAAATCAGCGAGTATGAGGAGCGCATATTGCCACCCCAGAAAATGAGGAAGGAACCCTATGGGTTAAGGCATCCCCAAATTTGATAAAAGCACCCGCAAAAAAAAATTTAAAATGATCAAATTACCCTTTTCTTCTCTCTCCCCCCGGCGCCGGCGAACCCATCGTCCGCGAGCACTCCCTCCTCGCCGGCGAACCTTCCCCCCCTCTCCCTCCCCCGGATCTCCCTCTCCCCCTTAGGCTATTAGGTTGAATCTGACCAAACAGGCTGGGGGGGGCGGGGGGGGGGGGAGGGCGGGGAGATCGATGGGGGTGAGGAGGAGGGGGGGCCGGATAGGTTGGGGGGAGGAGGAGGGGAGACTGGGGAGGTGGGGGCCAAAGAAGGAGGGGGATGGTGGCCGGAGAAAGAAAAGAGGAAGGAAGAAGAAGAATGACACTTTAAAATTTTCACTAAAAATCAAATTATTAGAAAAAAAAAAATATAGCATACTTGTAAATATTTTTGAGTTGTCTTTCTCATTTCTTGGTGATCTGCTTCCTTTCCTTAGCATGAGCACATGAAATAAGTGACTAAAAGTGACTGTTTGCATGATGTGGAGACTCAGGAGGTGATTTTGGTTTTTATTATATTTTATAAACGATTTTCAAGTCAACCAAAAACATTACTGTGGGGTATGATGCAAGTGGTCCAATTCTGGTGCAAAAGGACATACCCTTTTATTGGGCTCCCTGCATGTATCGAAAGTGCAAGGTGAGGTACTCAAAGCTTTTTAATCTGGGAAAAATAAGAACAAGTCCCTGGCTTGTTTTAGAGTTCGTAAATACCCCTGCTAACTTTCCAATTCCAAAAAGCTTCCCATGCTGCTACTTATTTAATTAAGCCATTCAATTGTATTCCAAGTAATCTTATAATTTGGGCTTTGTGAAATGATCTTATTTATTGCCTTTCGTTAAGTGTCCCGCGCTGATATTTATAATGATGTAATATTAGTGGGTCGCACGTAATTAAATTAAATGTTACCCATGTGCAGATTACGCGCTAAAAGTGATCGCCTTATAAATTTTCCACTATTAACTTCGTTCTATCCGCTTTTAACTTATTATGTCCATTTTCAATCTCTTTTATTGATAATGGAGTGAGAAATGTGAAACCTGACACGATTTATTTTGTACATCTAAATTAAACGCGTCTTTGCGTGAAATTAGACATATTAGCAATAGAGTGATAAGATTTTAGTGAATTTTCTGATTTAATATATAAGAGCAAATATATTGAAACATAGTTATATTTTGAATGGAGCAATTAAAGTGATAGTTTTTTAATTTAGTAACAAATAAAATATATTAGGAACCTTATTGGATCTTAGTTTTCTTATTTTTATCTCAGATTATGTTCTTGTATGCTCAATTATTAGGTTATTTCAAATATATAATATCACGGCAGACTGCGAGAAAACCATCAATGCAAGTTTTGTAACACACGAATATTTTTTCAAAGCGACCCTCATGACTGTCAATTTCTACATAGCTATCAAGATTGGTCTCTATTACCTTCTCCTTATACCTATACAAAGTGGACAATTATGCATGAAGATGACCAGAATAGTACTAAAGGTAAACAATATGCGTGAAGGTGGACATAATAAAACTTAAATAGATGAAATTAAGAAAATGTAGATAGTTTTACAGTAAATCAGAAAGTTATACTGAATTAAATAGAAATCATTTTTACCACCGAAGTGAATCATACGAATACGCCTCAGACCATAAAAACTAACTTTAAGCAATCTCTTTCTACCACTAGATCGTAGAATACTTTAGTTTGATGCCAAACTAAGCTTTCAAAACTTTCTTCACATCGATGAGACACCTTTCTTTGTATCTTTCTTCACGTAGAATACTTTATTGTAGATTTCTCGCTATGTTAGAAAGCAGCCGAAAGTGAATACAAACACACAAAGATAAACAACTTACATAGATGTCGCTTTACAGTGCGTGAAATACAATAATTGCGACAACACGCATGGCATTGATATAGCAGAAGCGAGCCCTACACACAAGGACAATACAAATAAAATACAAGTTTCCTATATGCAATAAAAGTGCGGGACAAGGACTACGGGACACTCAAATCTAAAGTCAGGGGTTTTTTGGTTCGAATATAAAAACCCAAGGGCTTTTGCAAACTTGGAAAAGAGAGAGGGGCTTTATAAATATTTTTTCCTTTTAATTTTGACTCTTGTGATTTGACTCTTATACAACTTGGCATTTTACGGATTTTATGAGACAACAGTTCACCTGTACAAGAAATTTACAATTCACCGATTTTAATAATATAATTTTATTGCAAGAAATTTTATAATTTTTATTGGTTAATTATTTCATACACAAAGTGATTAGAGTTGACAAACCAGAATTAGTTTATTTTGTTTCATTAAGAAATTGAAGCCTCATTACGTGTGCATATATGGTGAAGTTGGCCAAAAACAATTTGCTAAAAGGAACAAAATACTAAAGAGAGAGAGACATGCATACTTTTATTTTTTATTGTTTTAGAAAGAAAAGTTTTACTTTTTTTTAAAAAAAAAATGATACTTTCAACTTTTTAAAATAAATTTTAACATGAAGAGGCTTTTTGCCCTTCTTATTTATATAAAAATATTGTGAATTGATTGTACCTATTAAAAAGATTTCTAATTCCTTGACAAGCATGTTGAATTACATCATGCGCCATGCCTTTTTGTTCCCAACCTTTGTTTTCTCATTCAACACTTGCATCATTTTAGCCTTTTATTTCTTTAACCCTACTTTTGTCACAAAAAAAAAAAAAAATTTAATATTACTTCTTAAAAAACAACTAGAACACACCACAATGACTCATATTTAGCATTCATTCTTTTTATAATGTGCTCATAAACTACTTTGTCGAAATAAATAAATGAATAAATTTCGCAAAAAGTTGAATAAGGTTCCAATTCCATTGTGTTGAAGTCGGGTTGGATCCAGCAAAATCGATTTGCGGATCCAGTAGGATCCACTTATTAGATTCTAAACCCGCTAATAAAATTTGGATGTTTATTTCGAGTTAGACTTTAAGAATCCAAATCCTAAAATTCGACTTGGATGGATTTATGTGAGGTTATCAATTATGGAAGAACTCTATACAGTGGCGGAGCCGGGGGCACGTGCCTCCCGGCGTCGCCTGAAAAAAACTCTAGACCCTTAATTTGTGCCCCCGGCACATGCCCCAATTTCAAGAGAAAAATTAAGGTTTTTACAGTCTCGCAAATAGATTCGAGCGGGTGAGCGCCGACGATCTCGCCCTTAATCCCATCCAATCTGAAGCGGAGAGCATCATAGCTCGCTGTCAAGTTGTGCTCGATCTATTTTGACATACTTTCTTTTTTTCTCCCTCTCTTCCTCTCGTCTCTTTGTTTGATCTCTAATGGGAATTTTGTTATTAAAGGAACTTGAGAAAAAAGAAAAGGGTTTCGGGTTTGGCTTATCTGGATCCGGCCCAAATTAGATTTTGATCCTTTAGCCCTTTCTTCTTTTATATAAATTCATACCGGCCAGATTAAAAGTCTCAAATTTTGCATATCTATGCATAAATTAACCATTATTTCAATGTATTTATATACCAGAATATTTCATTGACTCTTAACTTAGATATCCGTCACATGATTACATTTACTGTTATAATAAACTGCATAACAAACAATACTTGACATTGACAAATTTTACTATTCGTCTATTCTATATGGATATATATCTTCGTCTTCTTTTTCTGCCATGAAGATGTCAAACAAGACATGTGAGAAAAATAAGACATGTGAGAAAAATTTACAATTTTATTAATATAATGCACTCTATAAGCTCGAAATCGAAATCCATTATATTATGATTGTTCTTTTAAGAGATGCTGATAACTAGTATCACACTCCATTTGTTATTTTGTGTTGCACTGTTTTTGAGATCCTAACCTCGCCACTGACTCTATTCCTGCTCCTACATGTCAAAAGGACATAAGAGTAAATACCACTTTAGAGTTTCTTTTTGCACAAGAAATACCTCATGAATTACGAATCCAATATATAATCTTGAGAAAAAAAGGGAAAATTTTTTTTACTTGCATAGAGAAGGAAACCAAACCAGTAGAATAATACGCTTTCTTCAGCAAGAGGACAAAAGATACAGTGGCACACTTGTAAATAAACCCCAACACCAGGGCCCTTTTCGGAGAGCCCCAGATCCCTCCTCTCTCTTGGCCTGGGACAGTATGACTACAGATCTCCTTCTCCTTTCTCCTTCCTCCTCCCCACGAATCGCTTTCATCAAACGTCAAAAGCCAACGTAAGCATTTTTTCTCCCATTCAAAACCTTTGCTTTTTTTTTTCTTCTCCTGATTTATGCTTTTTTGTTTCTTTTTTGTCTTTTTTCTCCTCTCGCATTATAAATATGAGCCATCTCTCTTTGATTCTCTCCAAAAACAAAATCCGTTTATTTTCTTCCGCTTCTTCTAACAATGGGATCCGTGTCTAATTCCTCTGCTGGTGGTGGTGGTATCCAGGACTCGATCCCCAAGAGCCAGAGCTTGAATCACCTCTTCGATATCAGGAGCTCGCTGTCTTCCGTTAGAAAAGTCTCGTCGGCGTCGAACCTGCGGGCTTCAGCGAGATCGGCGATGGGGACGGAGAAGATATTGGAGCCCAAGATCGTTCAGGGGGACGCTGGATACGTTCTTGAGGACGTGCCGCACTTGACTGATTACATTCGCGATTTGCCTGTATGAAATATTTTGACCCCCCCCTCCGCCCCACCCCACCCAAAACAAAAAAAAGGAAATTTTTTTTTTAAAATCGGAAGTTATTATGTTTGTCGTGTTAGTTGATGTCTTATTAGATTTTTGTTCGTTTCGTTTTTAGTGTCAAAATTGATTACTTTGAGTGAAAAGTTAGTTATTGTTATTATTTTATATGAAAAGTTCGTGTCTTTTGCTTGGAATCAATTATATATTTGTTAATTCATTTTGACAGACTTATCCCAATCCGCTTCAAGATAATCCGGCATATTCAGTGGTCAAGTATGTTCGTAATCTAGTTTTAATTCTAGAATCTTGTTGAATTCATTTTTTGCAACAATATACTTGTTTTGATCGAGCAGAAACTAAATAATTTTGTTACTATTATTTTTATGAACAGGCAATTCTTTGTCAATCATGATGATACAGTGGCACAAAAGGTGAGATTGGTTTATTTATTTTTGGTTTTCAGTACAAAATTTTGTGTTACAGTTGTTGAATTTATATCTATTTGCTCATTTCATTTGTCGTTCTGTAGATTGTGGTTCATAAAGCCAGTCCTAGGGGGACCCATTTCCGACGTGCTGGGCCCCGTCAGAGGGTGAGTTATGCCGTATAAATTAACTATGATTTAAAGTTAGCAATTTGCAGTTCGAGCATGCCTGAAAAATACTTTTGGATTGTATTCAGGTGTATTTTGAGTCGGATGAGGTGCATGCGTGCATTGTAACTTGTGGAGGCCTGTGCCCTGGGCTTAATACAGTGATCAGAGAAATTGTATGTGGCTTGTCTCACATGTATGGTGTGAGCAAAATCGTTGGCATTGAGGTGAGATTCTATTTGATTTTGTTTGGTGCATTTATTTCATGTTTCTATGATTATTGATCCTTAAAGTACTTATTACGATAAATCCCATTTGTGACCCTAAGAATGGACGTCTGATATGACAAACTTTTCAACTACTTCAAAATGTAACATGCTTTGCTTCGTGTGATGTTAGTTGGGAGTATCATCTAGTAAAATTAATGATTTACATATGTACTTCATGTCAATAGTAGGACCATGCTGGACATGCCATATTTTGGCTGGGGAAGTATCCTACATAATAGCATTCAAGCCAAAATCTTAAGATTTGAGTCCTTTTACAGCTGAACAGACAATTACATATTTTCCTGCTATAACATAGTCATGGAAGTCTGGTCTTCCCTAATTATCATTCAAATAAATTCTACACTGTAAATTAATGTGGATGGTGGCATTTACAGGGAGGATACAGGGTTTCTATGCTCGCAACACCATCACTTTGACACCGAAAAGTGTCAATGATGTTCACAAAAGAGGGGGCACCATTCTTAGCACATCACGAGGTGGACATGATACTTCTAAGATAGTAGATAGCATTCAGGATCGTGGCATCAATCAGGTATTCTTGATAATCATCTGGTACTTTTGTTATTAGGCTCTATAGGTCAGTTCAGTTGGTTTCTCCTTCCACTTCAATAAAATTTCCAAATCAACTTCAGAAGTTGATATTTTTCTTTCTCCAGGTCTATATTATTGGAGGTGATGGAACCCAGAAGGGAGCCTCTGTGATTTTTGAGGTAATTACATGTTCACGAGGCTGAAAATACTATTAATCTGAAGATGCAATTTTCTTGTGAGGCACTTAGGCACTTGTGCATTATGATTCATGGATCATTTATTTGGTTCTTGTATAGAGAACACTTTCTAGATCATAATGTTGTTCTGCAGTTTTCTTGCACAAATTTCATTTTGGAGCTGGAAATTGATTATGCTGAAGATTTGAGAGTATTGGAACTTGTTTATGCACATTAAATTGTAAGTATTTATTTATAGGAAATCCAAAGGCGCGGACTTAAAGTTGCTGTTGCTGGCATCCCTAAGACTATAGACAACGACATTGCGGTACTTTGCATATCAAGAATTCACTTCTATATATCAATATTTTTTCATAATGAGTAATTTAACTAGGTAATTCTCTCAAGTCTCACTTCTTTTATGCTGTTATTTCTCATGGAATCAGGTTATTGACAAGTCCTTTGGTTTTGATACTGCTGTGGAAGAGGCCCAAAGGGCAATTAATGCAGCACATGTTGAAGCTGAAAGTGTTGAGAATGGTATAGGTGTTGTGAAGTTAATGGGTCGCTACAGTGGTTAGTTTCAACTCTTGATAAGTAATACCATGCAATTTAAATTAGCATTCCAGGAACAAACTTGGGAATCATTTCACATGTAGTAACATCAAATTTCTTTATGGTGGACCTGTCTCTATACTGAAATAATGAAATATCTCAGAAAATGGGCTGTATGAAGGAAAGCTGATTTTCTTAATTATACATATTCTGCATGGATTTTTGTTCTTGTTGTTATGCTGCTCTTAAGGAACAGATATATAATCCTAACTATGCAAGTTTATTTCTGGTAATCAATTAGTGAAATTAGAAACAACCCTATATTTGCAAAGTGGTAGGTCAACAACGTTGACATGTATTGTGATATAATTTGTCTTTGTTTATCTGAATTGCACCATGTTTAGTATCTAAACACATTTATTATGCAGGGTTTATCGCAATGCATGCAACTCTTGCAAGCCGAGATGTGGTACGTACAATATCTATACTTAGTTATTGGTCATGTTTTCCTTGCTTAACTCACACTTAGCTGACTTGTTTTAATTCTCTTTAATCAGAGAGTAATTTATCTTATTAGTTGAGTTTCTAAATATGACATCCCTTTCTTTACTTTTCATCTTCCATCAGGACTGTTGCTTGATTCCGGAATCACCATTTTATCTGGAGGGCAAGGGTGGTCTTCTTGAATTTGTAGAAAAGTGCCTTAAGGAGAACGGGCACATGGTTATCGTTGTTGCTGAGGGTGCAGGGCAGGATCTTATTGCTGAAAGCATCCGGACCATGCATAATGAAGATGCTTCTGGAAATAAGCTACTCCTTGATGTTGGGCTATGGTTGTCACAGAAGATAAAGGTATGTCTGGGCCAAGTTAATCTTACCCCTGAATACACTGCCTTGCGCAGGGACCAGGTTGTGTTTTATTTCTGTTGCTTTTATGCTAGTCAAGAATTGATTAAATATAAGGCATAAGCTTCTCCCATCTGTGTATTCAGATGTGAGCGATTATAGGCCTTTCGGCACTTATCTCTTTATAATAAAGATATCCATATTTTCTCTGTCTTCCCTTCAACTTTCTGTTATTACATCATAGTCAACAATTTAAGTTACATGGACAAAATCCATTTTCCGTATCAGCTCACCTCCCCGTGTATGGGATGGGTAGTTTCTTTTTTTTCCATTGTGTCCCCTATAGTTTATCAATTTTTTTTTTTTGTTTTTTTTTGCTTTGGAACTTCAGCTGAAAAATGAAATTCGTATTTCTTATGGTTAATTGATTTCTTCTGCACCTTACAGGAACATTTCACCAGAAACCAGAAGGTTTTAAATCTCAAGTATATAGGTTTGTGGTTTCTTCTTTGTTCTTTTTTTCAGCTAACTTTACCAGCAGCATTAGTTCTTACCTCAAATTGTTCCGATTGCAGATCCGACATACATGATTCGTGCAATCCCAAGCAATGCCTCAGACAATGTGTACTGCACTTTGCTGGCACATAGTGCTATTCATGGTGCTATGGCAGGGTACACAGGATTCACTGTTGGACCTGTTAATGGCAGACATTCTTATATTCCTTTCCATGTAAGTGATACCTCCCTGTCCTGAGCGTGTCCTTAAGTAGAAAAGTTTATCTCTTTCCTTTCTCTTAGTTCATATAACACGATGTGAGCCATGGTAGGAGTTGCTGGGATAGAATTCATAAACTAACCCATAAGTTTTCTCTCCCACTTTTTTGGGTGAAGAAAAGGCTGTAAGCATAACATGAGCAGGATTTGGAAGCACGACCTTAGGAGGCCGGGTTTGATTCTTTATCTAACAATCTAGTTAAGAGAACTTGAAATTCTATTAGCATGTCTTGACTCTTGAATGGGAAAAAGTCATTATACTCATCATATCCATTAAACTCATTCTGGTCAGATGATCTACTTGATCAATGGAATTACATGTGGAGATGGTTCTTTATGATCTTGATCACAACTGCCTAATGGTCATAGACGAATGCAAAAGTTATTACTAGATATTGCATTTAGTGAGTATGGACATCACACTGCATCAAAATCGAAGTAATGGCCAATGTTAGGTCATATATTTCACTGACTTGAACCTCACCATGAAAATTTATCACTCGAGTATAATATAGTACCGTCTGATGCATATATGTAATTTTTGCTGCCAGAACCTAACAGATTATATATTTATTGAGGTAGAATATAGTACCTTTGATGCATTTATCGAACTTACACTGCCGTGACTGTTGAAGTAGAAATTAGGACCTTTGATGCACAGATATATTCCATGAATGGTACTTATTTCTCATTTGTGATGTTATTAATCTAGGATTTCTCACTTTTCACAATTAGAATCTTTTACTTTGGCAACCTGATTTTGCCCGTCTGCTGCAATATTCTTTATTCTTTGCATTTAAAAATGTCTGCTATATGAATTGAAGGTAAAACTATTTTTTTTTAAAGGACCTTCATTAAGTGCCCAACTAGATATAACAACCTTGTTTGCTACATTTTCATCTCATCCATCTCAAATTAAAACACATAGACAGTATCTCAATTCTCATCTCATCTATTTGGATATTTCATGGTTGCTTTAATCCTTTGCAGCATGGATTCCTTTGCCCTCCTCCCTGCTGTGTGATCACCCATCCCACGGTTCATGAAAACTCCATCCATTTCCTTGCATATATCTTTTTTTCATTGTAACATAAGTACGATTAATAAGGTCTGCCAGTTGACAAATGATAGATAAAACATTGCAGAGAATATCACAAGCCATTATTGTTATTATTAATTTTGTTGCTAATCTATCATGCTCGATTATTAAACTACAATAATTGTGGGTTGCATACAGTTTGTGATCCTAACTGTTTGCTTTCTTCTCTTGTGATTTTGCTCTGCAGAGGATAACTGAAATACAGAACAAAGTCGTGATTACTGACAGGATGTGGGCAAGGTTACTCTCTTCAACCAACCAGCCGAGCTTCCTGAGCCAGAAAGACATGGACAATGTAAAGAAGGAAGAAGAACCTGTTACTCAGTTGCTGGAAGGAGATGATAAGAAACGGGCGCCATGAGAAGAGCGCTGGCGATGTGAGCAGAGAAAGTAGCAGCTCTCAGTTGACTAGGTTAATATAATAACGAGGACATGATGTGCAAGCTTATGTTACCTTCTCAACAGGCATAAGTTTGGTACAATAATTTTTGAGCAATTAGATGAGAGCTATTGTATAATATTCGAGAGTTCATTTAATGTTTCTGTACAATCCAAAATCATTTATTATTATTATTATTATTTTTTGCATAGAAGTCCTCATGCGAGCTTCCTAAGTCTAGGTGAGATAAACTTGTGTCGTTCTAAAAGGATTTGAGCCCGAATCCTTCCTACTCAAAACATAACCCTCCTCAAACATAACCCCCCGACATTCGAATACAAGATATATATAGTGTGGTAATGATAATTTGATTTTTGATGAAGCTATTCAATGCCATCACATTGATGAGCGCAGATCGGAAGTTTGAACCTTTGAATCGATTACTGTAGATGAAGATATATATTGGTAGCGATGAATGAAAAAAGTTGAATTGCTATACAAACTTGTATGATACATCATGCATGGCTATCATACATTACTGTCTATGCCACTATTGTCGAATGCATGGACAGCAATGGGGTGCAAGCAAAATTTTTGGATCTAAGATCCTCAGGCTTCTTGGTATGTTGTGTTGATCATCTCTTTCAAAGTCCTGTCGCCACAATGGCGATATCCACCTTGAGAGATCTGAGTGATTTCTCTGCAGTCTTCGGTATGATACACCTCTTGTACCCAAGTTTAGCAACAGCTAGGACTCTCTTGTCCATTCCTGGAACCTACAAGCAAAAACACTAATTATCACCACCCAGGCCAATCTCACCAGTAAACACAACTTCATTTGGAATGGGAAACTCCAAGAAACTGAAAGTGACAGAAGTCCTTCAATATCAGTAATTGGGAAAAGAAACATTCATGAATCTATGTGCAACAGTTCAGTCCTACCATAGAGCAAAATCAAAGCAAACAACATAATTTAGATGTTAAAAAGAAAAATACGCACCTGCTGCAGATTGCTGCTGCTATAGCAAGGTCTCCTGTCGTCTCTGTCAACTTAAATCCACTAACAACATTAAGAAAGATGGCCTGGAATGACATGATGTAAAATTCTCATCACATGCTTTTAACATTCTGTGCTATCAATATGAGGTAGACTTGATAAGAGGGGGACACAACCTAGAAGAGTGCAGATACAGGTTACGATCAAAGAAAGACAAATGAAAGTAAACAATAGGACTAGGAATGGTACAATTGGATTCTTCAAGGAGTGGAGGTTTCTCCAGCAAGGTGGGATGCTGATGAGATCTTTCCATCTCATAATAATATTCTATAGAGGTCATTATTAAACTACAGACCTCTTGCCCACTACAAAAAAGGCACAAAAACAGTTTACCACTATGCTATAGTGATGCCTACGAACTTTAGCAAGATTAATCTCAAGAAAAGATGTAATAATTATCATTGATGACCATGTACGTGTAAGCAGTCGATTTTGTTAACTAGGGTCAATCATTTGCAAGAGGAAGAGGATACTGGTCAAAGAAATAGAGCACGGTGGTTATGGCAGGGAAGTTCATCAGTACCGAGTTATTAAAGAGAACTAATGGAATTAAAAGGAAAAACTCTAAAGCAGCTACAAAATGAGCCATGGTTTGGGAAACAATGTTGAACAATCAAGACCCAAAGCCAAGATATCAATTTAGCTGATATGAGACTGTGAGTACATTTAGATGTGTTCGTGCAATAGGACCCGTTTGTGTGCATCAATTAGGAGTAAACTTGTCTTAGTTGAAGGTGCTACTAGGGCAGGAATTACCCAAAATGAAACAGGACTGAGGCAGTGGGAAACCTATATAATGGCTGTCAATTTAACTAAAATGGAATGCGAAAGCTGCATTGAAGAAGAAAAAGAAAGGATACAAATTCATATAGCAAAAAAGGAAGAACTGGGATAAATGCTGTGAAGTGGTCAATTATGTTGAGACTGAAAACTAGCATACTACCAGCCAAACACCCCCAAGATTTTGACGCAGCACACTCTAGCTCTCGAATATGGATCCCAGATATCCAATCCAATACAAACTATGCAGAATTTGTAATCTCTAAAAAAAATTACCCACCAACAAGTAATTGACAATGCATATATAATGACCATACAAATAGCATGAACAGAGACATATATGATTCAATCAACTACTGACTATTAAGCTACCATCTTAAGCTCAATGTCAGGCCATGCGCATGAATAATAAAAATACTTTTATGCGTTTGTTTCTTTGGTTAGAATATGGAATAAAAAGGAACAAAAATGAAATGGTAGGGAGAAAAGTAAAGCACTGAGATCCATACACTATCTTGGAGCTTTAAACCTGCATGCTTCATAAGGACCTTCAAAAGACAAAGTTGCAAAATGTTAGATACTAATTAATAGGATTGTATAATGTGGTGAATGGGTATTCTGGGAACAGGGTATTACAGAAATAGTTAAGAACTTGAAGATTCAGAGAGTTTTTGACACTATGCTTTAGACAATTTTTGACACTAATCTGCAATTGGGTCAAAGTTCATACTTAATATTTGACAGTGAACTATATTCATGTAATACCAAATAAACTATATCGGTTGCACTTTAGATTATGACTAGGAAATAATAAGTAAGGATTCAGTGCAGATCTCTCGGACATGCAAATTTCATGTATATATGTAGCCAAACTAAGCCTATCTTTACTGCAGATATCGCATCAGTTGGTATAATAGCATTTCGATGTCATGCCCATGTCGTCAAGGTACCCCAATCTAATACCAAATCATTAAATCATTTCATGTTGTTGATATGTCTTTAATGAATAAACCAAATCATAATTGATTGTGAGAGATCGCCGAGACAAAATGATTTGTATCATTGAACATGGATAGCATTAAGGTTGTAGCTGACATGCAAAATGCAACAATCTCACCTGGAAGGCTGGAATCACATACCAAGGAATGTGATTCGTAGGAATCAAATCCCTAGAAACTTTTTGCTATACTATATTTGATATAATCTGAACATTCATGGAAATTTTATGCACCCACTATCCACAATTGGTATGTTAAAAAGCCAAGTGATAAGCTGAAGGTGCATGCTTTATTATTATTTTGGGGTTCATTCAGAGAGAAGAGAAAAGAATACTTCATGTTCAAAACAACGTAGTAAGATAGAAAGATAATTTCTAAAGAAAAGAAGTTAAATTGATATTTCCTTTTTTCTCATTCTATTTTCTTGTTTATATATATATATATTGCAAACTAGGTGGGAATCAAACTTTCGTGGGACTCGTACTTGCATACGGATTGAATGTTTTGGGACCCAAGTTTTCTGTGTCCATTTAAGTGGGTTCGATGGGTGCATAGCATTTAAACTACAAGTCGCACTTCTTAAATGTGTGGCCACATGTTTAGTGGCTATGAGTTTCAGATATGGTCTGTTTGGTTAGATGGAAGTAGGAGAGAAAAATGTATTGTGTTTTTAGGTATTTGATTGGTAATGTGAAAGTGTAAGTGAAAAAGTATATTATGTTTCTAGTGTTTGGTTAGTAATGTGAAAATAGAATTGAAAAAGCTAACCACAAAGTTGACCATAAATAATGTTAAGTTAAAAATTAATTCTGAAGTGACGGTTTAAAACTATAATTAAACTGCACGTGAGATTTAGATGACATCAAAATTAACTGTTTGAGATACAACTAATTACAAGTGAAATTTGTATGACCAAAAACTGTAACACTCTAAAAGTGAGAAAATGATAGTGTAAAAGAGAGATGTAAAAGGAAAAGAGAGAAGTGAAATTTTTATTTTCATTTCTCATTTTCGATTTAAAAAAAAAAAAGTGAGATGAATTTTCTCACTTCTCTGTAACCAAACACGCGTTGGTTTGGTCGCTACATACAGACTAGAATCTAGAATTCTATGCATGTGCAATTGACATGAAATGCAATGAAAGTATGAGTAAGCTTGGAACATGCATTAATATTGTGTCCTACTTTATATATGTTTGGTAAGCAATTGTCACTAAATCTTTTATTATTATTAGAAATGTTTCACTAAATGCATGTAATTGATTTATTTTCTAAAAAGTAAAACTTTGAAAGAATACAGCGGGCTTCATCCGACAGACGCTGTGAACGTGAGGATAGCATACAAGGCCTATGATTCGTAGTTGGAGTAGAGGTGTCAAATGGGCTGGGCAGGCCCGACAACCCGCACGATCACCAGCCAGGGTAGCCCGGGCACGGCCCGACCCACGAAGGACCCGGGCAAGACCCGGCCCGGGTCCAGCGAAAGCTCGTGCCAGCTCCAGGTCCGCCAAAGACGGCCCATGGCCTAGCAGCGCCCGTGCCCTGCCCAAAAAAGCCGCCCAACGACTATAATAGTCGTTGGGCTGACATGTTTCTGCAAATTTTTTTTTAGCAGAAACTCCCCGCCTCAATCCCAACGTCTATTATAGCCGGGGAAGGGGGGGATATTTGCAAAAAAATTAAATTTTTTTTAGTTATTTTAAACTTTTTTTTTTTCCAATCAGCGGGCCGACCCGGCTCTGACCCGGGTTCGGGCCTTGGGCCATGCCCGGGTTCCAGCCGGCCGGGCCGCCTGCCTGTTGGTCGGGCGGGCCAAGTTGAGCCCGGTCCAATTCCTGGCCCGTTGTGCTCGGGCCGGATTTGACCTCGTACGGCCCACTTGACACCCCTAAGCCGGAGGAGGAAGCTTATCCTACGAATGTGAAGCAACCAGCGAGGCTGTAGATAAACAGATGGACTAATGTGGGTGGAATAATGTGAGTTTTTTCTTTAGTTCATCTCCGTTTGATATTGCAATTTTGTTTATATTAAACTTTTGGGGATCTGTTTCGATCCAAGAAGCTGCCAAAGATGTACTCTTATTGTGGACGGTGATGTTGAGGAGAATCAAACACAGACTAATCAAGATGATGCTTTCAGTTATCAATGGCTTAATTTAAGTATTGAGACTAACTTGGTTAAACTTAATAATTTGAAAAACTAACCAGAAAAAAGTATCATATAATTTGAGGAGCTGATATGAAAATTTCTTAGCTGTAAGGAGATAATATGGGAAATTTTTTTTATACGGGGCTATGTTGCAAAATTAGAACTTGAGAAATGATTATTGTCCACTGGTTCACGTTTTTAAAAGAAATAGAGAGCCCGCTGACGAGCCTTCAAAAAAATAAAATAAATAAATAAATAAATAAATAAAATCCAGAGTCTCTCCTAGAATATTTAACCAAGCTACAAAAGCTTACAATGATGCATAAAGAGTTTTATGCCACCAACCCAAAATTTAATATATAAACTCACCATAAGTCAGCTAAATATTCTGCTTAATCTTGAAAGCCTTCTGCATAAAGTATTGAAAAAAATGCATTCAGTCATTATTTGCCTGAGATTTGGAAAATGCTATAGGCTAGGGCCTGTTCAGCAAGAAAACAGTCTCAGGAAAAGGAAAAACTGATTATTGTCAGGTTTTTTTTTTGAAAAATTAAGTCTCATAGCAGTCAATTTTTTGACTTTTTTAAAATGAGATAAAAACACTGTTTCTTGATTTTTTTTTTTTTTCCCCCCAGCAAAACAAATAGTTCTGTGGGGAAAAAAACGTAAGGCTCCCAAAATTCAGAGAAAGAAAATATTTTTTGAGTCATTATCCAACAAATAAACTGGCCCTCTGTTTCACTGAGAGCTGATTTTACCTTTTTTTAATCTTTCAGCTCAAAATCCTTAACGACGAAGAAAAGCGAGGACAGCGATGCGTAACGCAAGGCCTCCAGCAACTCCCCCCTCACGGGCACCGCATGCAGACAGCACCGACCGTCTCCTCTATCCGCCACGTCTCCAACCCGTGCCCCAAAAATTACAACCACAACCCCTCCTCGTTCTCATCGCCTCCCTGCGCTTATCCCCATGGCCATTCGCAGGGTCCACGTGTCACTCACCCGCCCCACGCCCCCCCTCTATAAAACTCACAGGCGCTCACACCCTCGTACCCAACTCACAGATGCAGGCAATGGAGGCAGGTGACCGCACACGCAACACAGTCAAGTTCGTGACCGCGGCGGGGATCGGGAGCTCGCTGCTGGTGCTCTCCGGGCTGCTGCTGACGGGGACGGTGATCGCGCTGGTGATGGCGACGCCGGTCCTGGTGATCTTCAGCCCGGTTCTGGTGCCGGCGGGGGCGGTGGCCATGCTGGCGATGACGGGACTGGTGGTGTCGGGAGGGTTCGGGGTGGCAGCGGTGTCGGCGCTGGCGTGGATATACAATTACGTGGCGGGAAAGCACCCGGTGGGGGCGGAGCAGCTGGACTCGGCCCGGATGAGGCTGGCCCAGACGGCGAGGGACGTGAAGGAGAAGGCCAAGGATTATGGGCATTATGTGCAGAACAAGGCCCATGAGGCCACCTCATAGAGAGACTAAGAGAGAGAGAGATGATGAAATGGTTCTTGTTGGTGTATTTGAGGAATAATTCATGGTGTTGTGATGTTGACAGTGTTTAATTTTGCAGTAAAAAAAGACGTAGAAAAAATGTTCAGCTTTTTTGCACTTGAATTTAGTTTTTTGCACTTGGATGTAGATTTTAGCAAGTGAGAAACTATGGGGTTTTCGTTTCTTTTTTTCTTTTTTGTCTCTTTTTTTGTGTGGATGAAACAAAATTGGTTACTAGTCTTGACCTCAAGCAAATTTAGAGATATTATTAAAAAAAATTTTATAAACGACAGGTATCATAAAAGAACTATCCGTGTCAGTGAAAAAGCTAGAGAACATAATCAATGAATTTTTATTCAAATATAATTATCTCCACACGGGCACGCAGATTCACCGACATGCATATTTGTAGTGATCATGTATATTTATAGCGATCAGATTGATCTTTATTAAAACCGCGAAATGTGTTTCACCTCGTGAGGAGTATCTAGATCAAGCAATACTAGCATGTTCATTGCAGGTCCGAGAAAAAAAGACCGAGTATCTTAGTTTAGAAAAGCCGAGGAGTTTCCCGAGACCGCTTCTTTGACACTCAGCTGTTTCGAGGTGCTCTTTTTTTCGAGTACCATCCGTAACTCCCATGCTCCCAATCGTTTCGAGATCCACTCTTTTCAAAAACTTTCATTCCGAGCAAAATAGCTATAAGAACTATCCTCTTTCCTCCTTGATTTCCACCATCAAATAGTTACAACACAAGACTTTTTCGATTTCCGCCTTCATCGATTTTCGCCTTTAGTTATGCAGCTCGACTTCTCTCACAATCATAACGTCCTGGGAGTTATAAACTGGGAGGATTTTCAGGTGGCGATCCCAACAATCAAGCGTCACAAATAGACCCTCTCCTCAAACGAGAAGGGGATGAGATCTAAAAGATTGTAACCCAGTAGAGCTCTATCGAATTCATCATAACTTCTTCACAGTAATGAATTCTCTCTCCTCCAGTGATTTTTTTCATTTTTTTCAGGTAAAAATCTTCCGTCTTTATCTTGCTTGCTATGTTGAAACCTTGATGACGCTGACAGGGAAGCGAGGAAGACGAGTGATGCGGGCGAGAGCTCGTTCTAGCGCTGACGAAGACTCTAAAGAGATCTCCAGGTAATGATAATTACTTGAATTCACCAGCAAGAACGACTCGAATCCACAAGCCAAAAGGAACAACACTAATGGTGATTCTCTGGTGTGCCAGGTTCCTGGACTAATTGATCGTTCCCTTCCATGTTGAGAGGGATTTTCTTTTTATACATATAATAACTGTTGGATAAGGCTGTAGAGTTCAGCTCTATTTAAATATCTAATTGCTTATCTCAGAAGCAGTTTAGAGCTTAATATCCTGATTTGAAATGGTCAGGGAGAGTCATGTTTATCTGGTAGTCTGCGCCTGGTTGTTGATGTGGTTGATCTGTTCCTGAGCTGTAACTGGCGAGTTCGAATGAAGATTTCTCGTAACTGATTTATCTCGTCCTTCTAACTACCAGATTCGTTTAGAGTTTGAATTGACCAAAGACTCCTGACGAGTTCTGAAAGCGACGACACCTGTTTGATACTAGATGCACACATGACGTGATCTCAAATGGGTGGAAACTGACCACTACACTATCTCTGATGGAAGAATTGGTTTCTAGGTTTGTTATATTATTGATATATTCTTCTATTTTTTCCTTTATATTTTCTCTTTTTAACTATTTCTCTAAAAGGATATACTATAAGGGCATACTTTAGTGAAGATTACACTCTATTTAAAAAAGTAACGGAGATTACTTTTGAATGGAATTAGAGTGTATTTAATAATTTAAATATTTTAGCCTGTTAATAATTTAGGAGAAGAATTATAAATTTTTTATTCAAAGATCATTAATTTAGGAGTAGGATCACAAATTCAAATGAACTAAAATCAGTAATATTATGACAAAAATTTAAGCTAATACTAACCAAATGCAGACCAAAGTTCACCAAAAGAGCTATAAGTTTTTATTACAAGTCAAAACCAATCTGGGTCAAATCTGAAAACAAAACTCGCGGCAGGGTCACAAAATACAATTGCTAAAATAGCAATGAAATTTGACGAGAAGTTAGAAATTAATGGAAGTGAGGGAAGTTTGTTACGTTCCTTAAGTTAACTCCACACGCCTCCTATATTTTCTAAACCTAGACATCATCTTAAATATAAATCTGCCAGAACAAAGGAAGAGAAATCAGAAAAACGAGAATGGAGATGATCAAGGTCTTCTTCATTCTCTCTATCTCAACTCACCTCATCGGCAACGTCGAAGCACGGCGACTCGCAAGCTTGGGAACCTTCAATGTGAGGAGCTATGGTGCCAGAGCTGACGGAAGGAACGATGATAGCCAGGTGATACAATTTTCTCAATTTACAAGGAATATTATTAGCTCATCTGCAATTCTCAACGTTTTCGTCGTCGATCCTTGTTCTTGTTTGGTGCAGGCGTTCATGGCAGCGTGGACGGCCGCGTGTTCGTCCATTGGCTCCTCCGTCAAGGTTGTGATCCCTGCAGGCACATACCTGGTGGGGCCGACTCGCTTCTACGGCCCTTGCAAGAATGTCCAGTCCATAAGAGTAGAGATGCGTGCAAGTGTTTCTTGTGAAATTTTCGCACGCCAAATTTCTACATAGGAGAGCGTTTCTAAATTCTAACACGATTCAAACGAATTTTCTTGTTTCTTGACGTATGCGGCAGGGCTCGTTGAAGGCCACAACAGACCTATCCCAGTACAAGAATAATATGAATAAGGTTGTCGATTGGATTGAATTCGCGCGGGTTGATAACCTGACCTTGATCGCCGGAGGTGGCGGAGGCATCTTCGACGGCCAGGGAGCTGTATCCTGGCCTTTCAACGCTTGCGGAAAGAACAAACACTGCGAAGGCCTTCCGACTGTAAGTAATTCATACCCAGCAGCCACTGGCCACAAAAAAGAATCGTCTTCCAGAAAACTGAATGAATCCATCTGCATTTTACTCGATTTGTTCTCAGTCCATCAGGTTCATGCACATGACAAACACCGTGGTGCGCGGCATTTCATCGGTGAACAGCAAATTCTTCCACATTTTGGTGCTGGAATGCAAGAACTTCATAGCAACCAACCTCAAGATAACTGCGCCGGCCAACAGCCCCAACACCGACGGAATTCACCTAGAGCGCAACACGGGCGTGGCCATCAACAAAGCGCTTATTGGCACGGGTGACGACTGCGTCTCCGTAGGCCATGGAAATTCCGACGTGTCCCTCACCAGCATCACCTGTGGACCTGGGCACGGTATCAGGTTCGATTCTGATAACTAGTACTACTGCGACTCTCTCTCTTACTGCTTTCACATCGTGTCCCGACGTCATTGGCAGTGTCGGGAGCCTAGGGAGGAACGACCAGGAGAGAGACGTCCGAGGGCTCATTGTCAAGGACAGCATCCTCACCGGCACGACAAACGGCCTCCGGATCAAGACATGGGAGAATTCTCCGATTGTCACCGCTGCAACCAACATGACCTTTGAGAACATTGTAATGGATCGCGTGAGCAATCCCATCATCATACATCAGACCTATTGCCCTGCTGCCAATTGCGCAATCCAAGTGAGCAACTACTTAACTATAATTTTCTGCAGTGAAGTAATCAAAATATTTAACCATTGAAATTACAATGTTCATGCTCTTTCAACAGCCTCCATCGCGAGTGAGAATCAGCGACGTCAAATTCATAAACGTCAGAGGCACGTCGACGACCCCACGGCCGTGACGCTCGAGTGCAGCAGAGGGATGCCCTGCCAGAACGTGATCCTTCATGATGTTAACCTCAGGTTTATCGGCGGGCCCACTGCTACTGCAACATGCGTCAACGTGCGCCCGACGTTCATCGGGACCCAGAACCCGCCACCGTGCTTATAGGGCAAATAATTGGGCCGAGCCCAGCCTGAGCCCGAGTTAGTCCGACATGGTTAAATCCGAGCTTGACACAAGTATTTAGAATTTGAGATCGGGCTTAAGCTAATTGGGCCCGGTTTATGCTCAAAACATGGAGCCTGTGCCGAATGAGATGTGTACTTATGAAATTTTTTTTGGGTACCTTAATTTGTACAGGAAATGAATATTTTTTATCATCATTCTTGTCATATATGTTAATTATTGCATTGGGTGCGCAATATCGACATAACTCCCCGTAAGATATTGAATATCTTTTGGTCATATGATTGGAGAATTGTAGCTCTCCCTGGATTGTTATGAGGACAAACGATAGCATATGTTTGGTTAAATAGTAGACATGTATTGATATAATTAGTAATTTATTCATAATATATGAATATTTACATTTTTTTCACTCATTTATTTATCTGATTTGATTAATTTAAAAATATATATATTATGCTAAAATTTATTACATATCGTGTAAGGGGTTTCAATGGTGGCCCGGGTCTGATCAAACGTAGCTTAGAAATGAGCTCGGGCATAGAAATACTTGACATGTGAATAGATCAGGCTTGAGTTAAAAAAATAAATGGACTCAAACTCGAGCTTATATGTGTCCGACCCAAGCCCGCCACCCCTATGTCATAGGGTTCATTTGATTGCCTACAAGCGGCCGCAGGTCGTAAGTGGCAAGCGTGAAGCTTTTTTGTAGTTTCAAATCAGCTTTGCGTAAGTAAATTTTCAAGTGTTTGATTGGTAATGTGAAAATGTAAGTGAGAATATATGATTACTTACGTTGTTTGATACAACAGTAAAGTAAGATGAGACAATTTACGTTGTTTGATTTGTTACAAGAGCTACAAATGCAAAGTTTAAAATTAAAGTAATTTTTTATTATTAGGTTAACACTTTCTAATTATTAGATTATTTCTTTATTATTAAATTAAATTAAATTATTTATTAGATTAGTTTTTTAATTAGATTAAAATTTTTTGTATTATTTGAATAAATTTTTTTATATTTTTAGAATAATCTTTTTTGTACATGGTATAAGAGCCATGATCTTTAATTAACCTAGATTAACCGTAGGTCCGTAACCCTAACCCTTCTTCTTCCTCACATTTATTCCCAAATCCCCACCATGACATCAACCCCGCTGCCCACCACGACCTTGTGAGTTGACGACGACTTCACCTTCGAACCCGGTTTTGACCTCCCAACCCCACAGTAGACTTCACAATCAGACCCTGACATCAAATCTGACACCGACTATGATCGCGAGTCAACCACGACTTTGATTTCAACCTCGCAAATCCTCAATGACCTTGCTAATCTCTCCATAACCTCGTCTTCGACGTCTGATCCCGACCTTAAACACGATTTTTGACCACATCCTCCGAACTTTGATCCGAATTCCGACCACAACCTCCAACGCCGATCCCAATTTTATCATAGTTAAGCTTAGTTAAAACTAAATGAAAAGTAAATCAATCGTTTAAGTGTACTAACCATATAAAACATGGTTAGCCATGTTCAACTCGGGACTGTTTGGTTAAGGGTGAAAGTGAGGAAGTGAGAAAGTGAGGAAGTAGTAATAGTTCTTGTCGGAACTTGAGAATTAGTTAATAAGTTTTTCAGTTAGGAAGTGTGATTTGAAAAATATTATGTCTTTTTCGATTTTTGAATGATAATATGGAAGTGGAAGTGAAAAGTTGACCACAAAGTTGACCGTAAAATAATATTAAAATAAAAATTAATTAAGAAAAAGAAATGAACTGTAATTAGAAAGCAAGTGAGATATACATGATCAATAAATTAACTGTTTTGTGCTACAACTTATTACAAAGGAGATTTACGTGACCACAAAATTAATTGTAGCACCGTAGAAGTGAGGAAATGGTTGTGCAAAAGAGAAAAGAGAAAAGCAAAAAAGGTTTTCTTATTTTTCTTTTCCGGTGTTTGGGTAGATAGAAAAGTGAGCAATTATACTTCTCCATTTCCTTACTTCCGCCCACTTCCTTGCAATCAAACACGCCCCTCATCGAATCCTTGAGAAAAAGCACCATGCATAGCACCTAAACTTTGAACTTAGTACACTGTGAACTGGATCTCGGTCTCGTTCTCTCTCTCTCTCTCACACACACACACATGAGAGATCTGTACCTCAGCCGCCAGCTGAGAGAGACTCTCTCGGCTGGCACAACGTGGCCAAATTTCAGTCACAATTTGAGGGCTGCTACCATGTCGTAATTTTTTTGTGAGGACTGCGATAAAGTCACAGTATTTTTCTGAGCACTGTTACCATAATAGCAGTATTTTCTGAGGACTGCGATCATACTCATAGTCTTTTTCTGAGGACTGTTACCATGGTCTCGTCCCTAATTATACTGAAAAGCTTGCTAAAAAATAATACATGCACACGTTTAAAATTGAAGGACCTTTGCAAATAAGTTTTGACTATATATCAAGGAAAGCTAATCCCACTAATTTAGGACATGTGATGTGAAACTTTTCAGAAAGAAGATTCTATCATGGATCATGGGAAAATTCTCTCTTAACAGGAGAAAAGATAATAAAAAAAAAAACCTTCTTGCACAAAAAATAAAACTATAATGAGTCACTCTTCTAGCTTGAATCTTTAAAAATAACTTGAGCCACTTGAACTAGATTCTAGTTTTGGTAGAACCAATTTGTTGCTTGGTCTAGCTTGAGCCACTTGAGCTAAATTCTTGTTTTGACTTGAGCCAATTTGTCTCTTGATCTAACTTGAGTCACTTGAGTTACATTCTTCTTTAGATTTAGCTGACTTGCGTCTTGATCTAGCTAAATCTTTGAAACATATACTCTAAATAGAACAATTTGTTATCATCAAAATTGATCCAAGTGAACCGGCAAAAAGTCAATGCATCCACTTCTTTGTTAACACTGATTGCACAAAGCTTTCACTCTGGGAAGAACAATGAAAATTTTAGTAGGAAACTATCGAAATTTTAGTGAGTAATAAGTATTTGGTTGTCTTCTGTTTCTTCTTCTATCAAAGGTTTCTAATGGAAGAATCGGATCTCAATTATGATTTGTTTGTATGATGTTTAAATTTTCATGTTTTCCCCTTAAATTTCTGGGGGAAAAAATTAAATTTTTTTGTAGCGGATTGGAAGAATAGTTACTACTTAATGGTTGCTTGAATGAGTCATCTTGCATACTTGACAAAAAATTTAGAAGATAGTGAGAGGTTTCAATAATCTGTTAAGAGTTGATTAATCATACTAGTTCTTGCCATTGGCTCCATTCTGACTCAAATGATTTGGTCTGATCAACTTATATGAAATGAAGAGGGGTTAGTGCTTTGGGTCAATGGGTGATATCAGTTCAGCCTCATTTTGATCTGATCCGATCAAGGAACTAATTGCCGATTACTTAAGTTAGCCATGCCTCTACCACTATTTAACCCTCTGTTTCTCTCAATCTCTCTCAATTAACAATAGAAAAGTGCAACTCCAGCAGCGACAACAAGAAAATGAGCAACAACACCCCTCACACTGCCTTTGAGCTTGTTATTATTATTTTTCATCTCGTGCTATGTGGCATGAAGCTGTGAATCACATACCATTTTTTAAAACCTTGGCAGTGAATATTGAATTTCATAGGAAATAACATGTATTTTTATAAACTAATTCAACAGACCACACACATTCTGATGACAATGTAAGGAAACAAAATAAGGGATCTATAGCATTAATCTTATCTATTATGTTGCATAGAGATAGAACTTTGACTAATTTACCGATTATACTTAAAAATGGCATTGGAGAATGTTTACTTGCAGCAAATATACTTAAATCAAGCACACGTTCAGCAACTAATTAGTCAAAATACCCCAGGTGGCCAAAGTGCAAGGTTTCAAACTGTCTCCTAAGCTTGAAATCCTTTTCCTGCAGTAACAGCAGGCGATTAGATAGCTAAGAATCGATCATGTGAAAATTAAGATGGTAATAAATAATTTTGTCACAGGCGTTTTAGTTCAATTGCAGGTGTAGTTCCTAACATTAAGGGCAGAGTCATTTGCAGCCATGAGCCAGAGATGATGGAGCATGGTCTCTATTTTTATAAACCCTCAAAAATAACAGGAGTTTTGTGAAGCATCTTTAGTTGAACATTTTTAAAATGAATCTTCAATGGATTGGTCAGTTTTATTTTCAAGCGAATTGAAATTTTCAAGCATCTTTAGTATTCTCGTGTGTTGATTTTATATATATGCATGTGAGAAAGGTCTATGGTTTGCTGAATGTCAGGCAGACCTCCAAGCAAGTTGTAATGTGAAGTGCAGCGATAGGTTTCAACTTCACAATCTGCTACTGCTTTCATTACTCTCTGGCTGATTGGTGGACTGGTTCTGGTGCTGAAATGGCAGGTTCACGAGCATATCGGAAGATACAGCGAAAGGCTCATTTGCGCAATCAACCAAACCTGGAAGGCAAGGGCTCCAACAGTTTCTGGAACACGAAAGCGTCAGATTTGTGCCTTTTAGCGGCTGGGAGAAGATCGATTCCAAGGAGAGGATGGAAGGTCAGCTGAGAAACAAACCGAGAGAGAAGATCACGTCTTGGGAAGAGCTGCTGCTCGAGGTTACAAATGGATAACGAGTATGGTCAGAAAGGCTTGAAGCAGCCCAGTTTCGGTCTGGATACTACCATTTTCATTGTCAACTTTCATGTGTTGGAAATAACACAACTATAATGCGGATTAAATTAAGCCATGGATCAAGAATCATATACATCTCAAGGGAATTAATCAAATGCATAATTGAGCAATACTTTATATCACCATACCTGAAGCCATTGGTGAAGAGTGGATGAAGGTTGGAGAAGACTTTGATTCCTTCCTCTTGATTCTGCAAACCCTTGTCTCCTTTTCTTGCACAAACTCACAGTTTCTTTTCTGATGTATATTCTCCAAATGAATGAGCGTGAGATTGTTTTTCTTCGCAGGAGGAGAAAAGTGGGTCTCACATTTGCAATTAGACCCCTTGAAATAAAACCTTTACATCATGGTACCCTTTATATTTCAAGAGACTATATAACTATATAATGTGACTTTAATATGGGCATCCTCAATATCAGTCAACTTTAATAGGAATCCAATGCAAATAATCAAGGTTAAGTGGGCCACCTTTATATGAGATTAACATCATGCACACAGCTAATTATTCAATTTTGTATTTATTTTAATTGGACAAAAGAGCCTTTGTCTATTTGTTCATGGAGCAGTCTGATCCATAGCATCAAATATTTCATGTAGCGTTCTAATTCAAGACGGACATAATATTGATGAAAAATGACTTATATGGTGTGGTGATACTCGAATGTTGAAATATTGCATGTATGTATCTATTTAATTGACTCACAATTTAATAAATGAGTGGATACACTTACAGTATTTACCTAGACGTGGGGAGGGTGTAAACAGCTTGAGACAGAGTGGAACGTGTAAGTATTATTATACTCGTATTTGTTTTCTTTTAGTGAATATGGATCTGAGATACAACTCAGATACTCTAAATAACGGTGGTTAGCGGATATTAGAGAATATTGACAAGAAATTTTGAGAAGACAAAAAAAAAAAGATTGGGTATATCTTAAATTTAAATATTATTTTACGTGAAAGTACTAAAAACTTTATAAAAGAAAAGGTAAGCGATTCACAACACTACACTAACTACTCAAATCCAACTGCCTATTCGATGAGTGAGCTTATTTCAACCCAGAAAAGTGACGAGTGAACCCATTTCAAAACTACGAAAATATCATTTATTTTTTGAAAATTTTAATCTTAGATAAAAAGTCTAAACTGTCCACCTCTTTTTTCTTCCCTTCTCCTCCTTCCCCGCCCTGCTCCGGTCGATGATGCCTCCCCCAATCGCCCTCTCACCAACCCTCGCTCAGGCGTCCTGTCGCTGTCGCCCCCTCCCCTTAGCCCCCCTTCTTCGCTGACCACCTCCCTCTTTCCTCCTCTCCCCGCCCTTTACACCCTCGCTCTCCTCCACTTGCAACGGCTCAGTGATGTTCGATCATTCATGGCAGAACAGTTCAAAGCCGCAACTAAGGGGAAGGTCAGGGGCTGAGGGGGGCTCTCCCTCGTTTTCTCCTTCCTCCTCTTCCTTGCGTAGGCGTCGACAAGGGAAGAGGAGGAAAAAGAGAAGAGGAAGGAGGGGTAAGGGGGACGCATTAAGGAAGAGGAGGAAGGAGAGAGGAGATGTATCACTGGTGGCAGTCGTGCCGCCCATCGCCGCCTGCGCGGGAGGAAGAGATGGGTTGAGAGGGGCGAGTGGTAATTTGTGGGGAAAATTAATGGTTAGGTGTGTGTTTATCAATTTGATGAGTGTACTAATCATATGAGTAGGCTTATTATTTTTATGGGTTCAAATAACCGTGCTCCTATGCGACAGCAGGGACCCTTTAGCATGGAGAAGTGGTACCGACAGGCTAACTTGCTTTCACAATTCTGGTATACTTGATATATTCAGATATCTCAAAATTTACTATACATTCATGTTCATATTTTAAACAGATAACAAATATTTATACAGGGGCGGAACCAGAAATTTTTTTTGGGGTGGGCTGCAATTTTTTGGGGTGGGTTGGTATGAGGGGGGAATGGATCTGGCCCTCGGATGGGCACCGACTCTTTACTCCTCTCCCTTTGGGAGTCTTTCATTTTGATCCCTGCCCCATGCTACAATTTGCATTTGTTTAGCAGGATAATGGAATTCCCATGAGAGAGAGAGTAAAACGCATGGTGCATGTCAGTGGATCACAATAATATACTTCACGAAACTATTAATGATCTCCACACACAATCTTTGTATATCGTGAGTGAGCTTCAACGAATCACTAGTCGAGCCTAGTGATTGATCACATACATCACGTGCGCTCACGATTTTTCTCAAGAAAAAAAAGTGTATTGTCATTTGAGTAATGTTTAATAAGGGGTTTGAGTTTGAAAAATCTAACGCAGTATTAAAGAGATTGGATTGGATTACAAGAGATCTCGAATTTTTGTCCAAGATCAGACTACGGCTTCCGTTTAAATAAGAACTAGAATAATAAAGCATTGCCCGAGGTTGTACATGCAAAAAGCCACCGCAACTTCATCATGCGCTTGACTACAAGTGAGAGGGGCGGTTGACAATTATCCTGGGGCTCGGGGTTGTCGGTGAGTACAAACGACTGCAGCACACGTGTCAGCGCGACGTGCATGCGCAGCAACACATGCAGACAGCCGCTCAAGTACAATAGTTTCCTCACTGAGATCTTAAGCCTCATGGGAAAAATCAAAGCAGGGAGCCTCCAACACCAAGAAATCAACACTACAGCTGCGCATCCCCTATCAAGGAGCAAAGAAAATTCAAATGAAGTCATCGACTTCGGGGCCGTTTGTTTCGCGTAAAAGTCCGTAATTCGTAAATGACTTACAACCCAGTTACAACTACGGCGTTTGTTTGGACCGTAATTCGTAAAAGACTTACACAACCCAATTACCCCTCACTTGCAACCCAATTACCACTCACTTACAGCCCAGTTACAGTTAATTTTGTGGTCATGCAAATTTGTATTATTTTTTTATGTTAATATTAAATTTTTTTAATATTTAGCATTTTTAATATTTATTTGCAATATTAAAACTTTTTAAATCACCAAATAGTTAATTTTGTGATCAATTTTTTCACTTACGACTTACACATTACGACAACCAAACACCGTAAAGCACAATACACTTTTCCACTTACAACTTTATATTACCAACCAAACACCATAAAGCTTACATGCATGTAACTCATTTACAAATGTAAAAGACTTTACTAATTACAACTTACGAATTACGGTCAATTACGACAACCAAACAGACCCTTCTTTCTGATCGAAGAAATACGAAAGTATGCAAGAATTAAGCCCAATAGATTGGGGAAACAGAACTTTATGGGAGCCAACGGAACCTTCACTAGTATCGGCCATGCCTGCTTCTCGATGAAAGAAGAGCTAGAAGAGTACATGGACTACGATGTCGGTGATTTCTGCAAGGATGACTGGAAGCTAGCCCAGAAACTGATGGTGCATGGCTGCGATCCACTGCCGAGACGAAGATGCTTCTCTCGAGCCCCCAAGTTGTACATTAAGCCCCTGCCCATCAATGAATCTCTCTGGAACCTCCCTGACGATCGAAATGTACGGTGGAGCCAGTACCGGTGCAAGAACTTTGCTTGCCTCACGAGGAATGCAACCGGCAAAGGCTTCTTCAAGTGTGCAGATTGCTTCAACCTCACTCATCATGAGAAACCGAGATGGATCGAACCAATCTACATCGATCCTACCTTGAATCTCACTGCAGATTTCCAGATAGAAGAGGTCTCAATATCAAGCCTGGAGAGATACGGATTGGACTAGATTTCAGTGTCGGCACCGGAGTTTCGCTGCCAGGATGAGGGAATTCAATGTGACAATAGTATCGGCCACAATCAATCTCGGGGCGCCATTCAGTGAGATGATTGCTCTCAGAGGGCTGCTTCCTATGTACTTCACCACAGGGGCGGAACCAAAAACTGGGCCGGGCTGTAGCCCGGCCCAGCCAACTAAAGGGTCCGCCCCTGTATTTATACAAAGCGAATACGAAATCAGATATAATGCAGAGCATATTTATCTTTTTCCATTTGTACCCGCAGTTTCCCCACTGCCTCTCTGTATGCAAGGCAAGCCCGCCATCAAAAGGCAGGTAGTATGGCCCATTAATTTGAGGCCCAGTCTGATGTCGTAATAATTTGGAAGGCCGCGGACAAGCTCCCACATCAAAACCATGGCCCTCCCACACAGCCACTCTCAGCTATGGACTTTAAAAATTCACTAATATTTACCCATCTCTCACAACGTACAGTGGCACCAGACACATTGGCCCCACACAGTCAGGGTCCAATCTTGGGGGGCACTTTGCAGATTTCTTCTCTCATCCTATTAATCCATCGTTGTCATTTTTTTAAAAATAATTTTCAAACAAACTGACAAAAACGACCCTGTTCTTATCCACTCACGCCACCTGTCCCTTGCGTTCTGTTGCTCCTCACTCACACACAATACAAGCCGATCTGAACCATCATCACCCGCAGCGTTGCCGGAGCAAGTAATTAGATAGACAAGTTGTTTAACGTGTTCCGAGAGCATACCAGAAACCAAAAATCACCATATAACTCATCTCTGGTCTCACAATAACCACAGATAGAGAGAGATGGAGAGTGGAGGCAAAAAGGGTGGAGGGGCGAAGGGCCAGCATGGGAAGCCCAACCCCGATGCGCGAAAGGATCGGAAATCGGCGACGGGAATGAGCGGCGAGCCGAAGAAGGGCGGGCACGGAGGTAAGTTCACCTGGTCCGGTGACCAGCGCTACTCCGATGAGGGGGAGTACATGAACAACGGAGCGGTGGATGCCAAAGATCCCAACTTTGAGGAGGAAGAAGAGGAGGAGAAGCTGCAGACTCAGTAGATTCTGATTGTGCTCTCTGATCTGATCTGATCTGTGTGTAAATATGGAGAGTTGCTTCTCTCATTTGTAATAAAATTTAGATGCATTAATTTGTGTGTTTTCTGCTCTAAGTTTTAAGGATTGCATCTGCTCTCTCTCTCTCTCTCTCTCTCTCTCTCTCTCGAATTTTATCCTTCTCTGCGAGTAGAAATTAGAGAAAGCACGACCTGATGGAAGGCAGAGGAGCTATTGCTCTTGAAATGTAGATCAATAAGGAGTGGGCCTAAACATCTTTACGGGTTGAATGTTGGGCCGGGCTTTTACTGGGTTGGACTTTATTATACGAGCCACAAGCCACTTTTCTTTGAAAATTTAGTAAAAGACATCTCTTGTGGCTTTATATGACTTATTGATGCGGGCTTATTGGATAAAAATAGTTTTAAACCGAACGTCTCAGTTAGACTTTGGCCACTGAGGCCTGGCCCGGTAGTAAATAAATTAAAATATGGGCTACCAGACTTTGTAGATTTTTGTACCAAGGCAGGATAATTCCTCAACTAATAAACCAATTGGGCCATGCATTTCGGCCTAATTGGTGAACAAACACACTTGCTGAAATAAATTTCCTGATTCATGATTTATTACTATAAATTAGTTGGGGCAAAATAAATACCCCAACCTCTCGGGGGGTGTTTCAGGAAAATACCTTGTATTCCATTTTCGGGGTGTTGGATGCAAGGAAGTCGGCGGAATTAAGGAAATGAGGAAGAATAATTGCTTACTTCCCTATCTATCCAAACACCGGAAAAGAAAAATAAGAAAACTCCTTTTACTTCTCTCTTTTCTCTTTTACACAACCATTTCCTCACTTCCAAAGTGCTACAGTTAATTTTGTGGTCATGTAAATCTCATTTATAATAAGTTGTACCACAAAACAGTTAATTTTTTGATCATGTAAATCTCACTTGCATTCTAATTACAGTCTATTTTTTATTTTTCTTAATTAATTTTTTTTTTAATATTATTTTGCGGTCGACTTTGTGGTCAACTTTTCCACTTTCACTTTCACATTACCATCCAAACACCGGAAAAGACATAACATTTTCAAATCACACTTCCTAATAACATCCAACACTGGAAAACTTACTAACCAATTCCCAAGTTCCAAAGGGAACTATTACCAATTCCTCACTTCCTTACTTACTCACTTCCACCGTCAACCAAACAGACCCACGTGACTTGCTCATGATATTATGTGGCCTAAAATACACTTTTGTTCATTATAAATAATCCTTGCCTTAAATTAAGCTAATAATTTGGAACCCACACACTCTTCGTCTTTATCTCTATCTTCATCATCTTCACCTTCATCTCTCCACCAAATTCATTCGTAATTATAAGAAATAAGTGATCCTGAATTTTTACAAGAAATATAACACAAATAATCTGTGGATCTTTTATAATCAAACTTAAAACTCTAAAATTTATGGTTTTCTCAGTATTGGTTGACTTTAATTTTTGCCCTGATCTCTATTTTTTTCAAACTATCTATTTTAATTGCTATGTTCCTTGTAGTTACAAATAAGTTTCTCTAATCTCTCTTGTTCAATATTAATCTTCATCTTTGTTATTGAATTGAATTTCATGCTTTCTTTAACAACTTATTGAGGTTAAAACCTCAAATTCCCTTTTAACCATTTTTAACATTATCACATGTTGATAATTTAAACATTTTCACAACAACAAATTCTACTTTTCACAGTAAAATGAGAGGAACTCATACTCTCTAACTATGTGAAGAATTGAAAAATTCAAAATTTTAATAACTTGTTGATATTTTATTTTTGTTGCATTAAAATTGAGTCTTTTTATAGATCGAACATTAATTTTGAAGAAAATATGAAAGAAGTGGTGAAGGGGATGGTTATAAGACGAAGGAGGAAGAGGAGGGGAAGATAACTTGGGAATGCAAAGGAGGT
This sequence comes from Agave tequilana, assembly GCA_038442645.1. Lineage (NCBI taxonomy): Eukaryota > Viridiplantae > Streptophyta > Magnoliopsida > Asparagales > Asparagaceae > Agave > Agave tequilana. The sequence continues at coordinate 122,922 of JAVJIF010010614.1, forward strand.
GACAAATTAGTGATAAATTTCTTCTTTCAAGAAAATATCCTCGTTAATTTGGAAAATTAAGGAGCTAACATAATGTTTGAAGGTCTTGAGATGAAGGAGAAAGTTGCTTAAAACAATCTATTTTGATGACTAAACACCTAAGCATAAACCTAGAACTGGAAAAGAGAAGATTTATCAGTCTTGACATTTTGGGTTTGAGTGACAAATCAGCTTAAATAATTTCTGTCAAAATGGTAGTTGGCTAAACAATGTGAAAAAGAAGGTAAAAAAAAAAAAAATCAAGGAATGAACCTTTTATAATAGAGTTTGATGGTGAAGCGTGCGGGGCTCCAAGAATCTTTTAACCATTATCTACAGGTTCTTTTTAAGAAATTGGCACGTCGAGGTTAGACCTATTTTTTTATTGAGACTTGACTTAGTAAAATGAGAGGTTATGTTATGGAAGCTCTCAGGTTCAAAATAAGTCACAGTCATTATTACAAAAAAATAATTCTTCAGATCCAACCATACAACCATTAGGGCTATGCCAAAACCACAGAATTATGCTCCTGATAAGGTAAAGAGCGGAAGTGTCATTGGACTCTATAGCGCAGAGATTGGAGTTCAGAAGAAGTAAGAACGTGGTTCGCAGCAGGTCAGGATAGGGGTCGGTCGACCGGCGTGCACAACGTGCACATGCACAGCTTGGTCGACTGTTGCAAGGAGAATGGTCGACCGGAGCGGTCGACTAACTGGAACTCAGTGTTTTCTGTTAGTCTCGGTTGACCGAAGGACAAAGTTGGGCCTGGTTGACCGATAGGTGAATCCGTTCTCTTGGACAGATTCGGACTTCATTTCTGATTTGGAATCGAATCCAATTGTGATTTTTAAAACCCTTGCACTCTCTCGCTATAAAAATAAGGGTAGAGCCTTCATAAATTGTATCTCTATGAAAAATCTCTTTGGAAAACTTGTGTTGGTTGTTGAATCAATAAAATCTCTCTCTCTTACCCTGAGGACGTAGGCAAATTGTCGAACCTCGTTAAATATTGTGTTGGCTTTCTCTTTTGTTTATTGTTCTTATTTTTGGGTACTTCTCTGCTGCATCCCTCTCAGTTTTGGCAACAATTCTCCACTCTCTCTCTTTAATTACTTCAGCAATTTTTGAATAAAATGAGAAAAAAATAGGGGAGAGGCTAGTTTGGCATGGCACATATCACATCTGAGCCACTGATGAATTATTCGAACAAACCAAAGCTTGCACCGTCTCACAGGCCTATACCTTCATGTCTATGAACTGGAAACAGAAGGAGAAGAGCACCACTCAGATTGTTTAAATCCCTATTGTCAAAATTTTGTTTTTCAATTAATTTAGAATAGCTGAGTTAAATTCTTATAATCTCTAAACATAAGGAGAAGTGCACTATGGGTCATGGTTTTAAATGTTTCAGACCAAAACAAATGTGGATTTTAAACAAAATACAGAATTGATTTCATAAAACTCTACATAATTAATGTTATATCTAATAAACTACCTCTCTACATCCTCTTCATATTTAGACCCATAGTGCACAGCCTGCACTGGTTTAGGTGGGTCCCACTTGTCTGAACCAATCAAAGGGTGTCAGTTGGGTACATGGCTGGCCTGGTCAAGTTTGCAGTCTTCCATGAGATGGGTAATGTCTTGGGAGAAAGGCTAAGAATGGAGTATTGGAGAAGGGAGAGACCCTGAATGAGTTAATTTTAATTAGTTAATTAGATAAACCTAACCTGGTCTGCTTCCTCTTTCAGGTCACACCCACTCCAGGACAAAGGAAAATGCCACACTCTTCCCACAAAGGATGTAATATCTCTGGGTCCCACCTCTCCCCCCAAATCTTTTATTACTATTATTATTATTATTATTATTAATTACTATTATTTATTAGGTTTTTTTTTCATATTGGTACTGCAATATTTGATAATTATGTGTTAATCCCTAAATTCTTTATTTTTTCAATTTAATACCTTAATTCTTTTAAGTTGAAAACAAACCACCCATTAGTCATCATTTGGGTCAAAAGAACCAAATTACCCCAAGGGTAAAAATAAGAAGGCAAGGAGATAAAGGAGGAATTTTGTCAGTTTATAATATATCAAATAAAATCTGAAACTTTAAGAAAGAGTATTCCAAATATCTTTTCATATATAGACTGCGTGATTAATGACTTAATAGATTTAAGGTGCAAAATACAGATGCAAATATAAAAAACTTCATGTGTCAATATTAAAAAACTCTATATGTTAAATATTATCATACTTATTGCAGCTTTGCAGGAGGATCAACATTCTTTGTACAGCCCCCGCGTTGCTACAGTCTCTAGAAAACTTGTTGCACTGGACAGAACCAAATAAGGAAAAAAAAACAGTTTGCACTTTTTTTTTTTTTTTTTGCTTTTCTTTTCTTTTTAGTTAAAACATTTTAATGCACACACACTCCATCGAGAACTTTGTACTCTTTAAGATGTTTGCATGTTCGCTAACAGAGGGGAGGAGAGGAGTGCATCTAGCATTGACAAGGTGTGTGGCTATCAATTTCTCTCCTCCAATATGTAATATAATGACAGTGGTCCTGCTTCTAATTCAAGCTTGCTTCTTTCCCATGTGTGTATATTTTAGTTCTAGTTTATTTGGGATCATCAAGGGTACTGTGCTCATTTGCCTTGCGCAGCAAGCAACCTTTGGATTCACCCCCCCACCCCCCACCCACACACACACAGCTCTCTCTCTCTCCTCTCTCTCTCTCTCTCTGTGCAAAACATCTTTGCTCATGCCAAAAAGGTTCATCATTTCAGGACACCATTTCTGGACCCATGTGAGTTCTTATCACCCCCTCTTCTCTTTTCTACTACGCCATGAATTATAGAAAAAGAAAAAATAAAACCTAGTTTTGTTCAATAGAAAAAGAAGGGGGAAAACCCTATTTCTAGTTTTTGGAAATTCAGTTTTGGGCTATTTTCGTTTTGGTAGTAACAGCCAAGGAGGCCGTTTCTGTTCCTTTTTGCTTTTTAGCAACCAAACCCTAAAAAAAAAAATAATAATAATAATAATTAATTAAAAAACAAATGGGACAGTAGAGTGGCTTGCCCTCTCTCTCTCTCTCTCTCTCTCTCTCTCTCTCTCTCTCTCTCTCTCTCGCCCCCCCCCTCTCTCTCTCCCCCTCTCTCTCCCTCTTCATTCTCTCTCCAACCGACTGCAGAGCATACCCCTTGATTTGAGATAGCTGGGCTTAAAGGGCTGTGTGTGGTTTTTAAGGACCCTTTTCCTTTTTCTCATGGGCTTCAGTTAAAGTGCAAGAAGAAAAAAATTCTGATTTTTTTTCTCTTTTTCTCCTTATTAATTTTAAAAAGAAAGTTTTATAGCTCAATCCCACACTCTCACGGTTTCTTTCTTTTTCCCCATCTCCTTCCCCTCACTCTTCTTCTTTCTTATTCCATCATCTCTCCTCTCTCTTCTCTTCTCCTCAACCCTCTCTCTCCCCCCCCCCCCCCCCCCTTCCTCTGAAATTCGATATAATCATTAGGGTTAGATTTTTATTTATTTTTTTTGCTCTCTCTCTTCCTGTTATTGAGTTTATTCATCCAGTTCCAATAGTTGTCTCATGCCCATGAAGCTGCAGCAGACATGAGCAGGAGCACTCACATAGGCTCAGTCAGCAGCTCCGATCTCATCGACGCTAAGCTGGAAGAGCATCGGATGAGCGGATCCAAGCAGTGCCCCAGCTGCGGTCACAGGCTAGATCGAAAACCGGTACAAAAGAAGCGATTGATATATGTATTTTCACACATGCAAAAATTATAACTGTGATTTAATTTTCATTTTCATTTTTCAATTTATTTTATTTTATTTTATTTATTTTTGCAGGACTGGGTTGGACTACCGGCGGGGGTGAAGTTCGACCCGACAGATCAAGAACTGATAGATTATCTGGAGGCGAAGGTGGCCGAGGACGACGCGAAATCGCACCCTCTGATAGACGAGTTCATCCCTACAATTGAAGGAGAAGATGGCATCTGCTACACCCACCCTGAGAAGCTCCCAGGTTTACACACAGAGTCCATATCGCATAGTGAAAAGCAAGCACATTCCCTACAATAAATTATACAGTTATCTCATCTCACTTTTTAATTGCCTTGGAGAAAAGTTCAATCAGGCATAAATTCCATTCTTCTCTATTCCCAAATAGTAGTGATAATAATTATAATATTTAGCCTAAAGGATTCAAGAAGAATGAGTCTTTCTTGTTTTCAAACACCAAATACAAAAAAGTGCTCTCTTGAGACTTCAAAAAAGATGTTTGGAAGTTTCATCTAATGAGGTTGTTACATCTGACAGAGAAAATCTCAGCTTGCTTCTTCTTGAGTCCATCATCACATTTACCAATGCCTTGTTCATCCTTTTTTTTCCCTTTTCCTCTTTATTATATTTCTGCGCTCATTCGTTCATGTTTCTTTGTTGTTGCTTTCAGGTGTGACTAGAGATGGGCTGAGCAAGCACTTCTTCCACAGGCCATCAAAGGCCTACACCACGGGGACGAGGAAGAGGAGGAAGATCCAGACGGAGTGCGATCTCCAGCGGGGCGAGACGAGGTGGCACAAGACGGGGAAGACCCGGCCGGTGCTGGTGAACGGGAAGCAGAAGGGGTGCAAGAAGATCTTGGTCTTGTACACCAACTTCGGGAAGCACAGGAAACCCGAGAAGACAAACTGGGTGATGCACCAGTACCATTTGGGAGAGCTGGAGGAGGAGAAGGAGGGGGAGCTCGTGGTGTCGAAGATCTTCTACCAGACGCAGCCGAGGCAGTGCAACTGGTCCGCCGATAGGGCTCAGGCGGCTGCGGCAAGGGACAGCGGAGAGCGCGGGGAGCTGCTCGTCGAAGGAGGTCATGGGGCAGAGAGATCAGCATGAGCTCTCAGCTGGGTACAGTGGTTTGGATCAGTTGCAGCACATGAAGCCTGCAGATAACTTCAGCTTTACTCCATTTAGGAAATCATTTGATGAGGTAACTAATATTGGATATATTAATATATATATATATATATTATATATATATATAATATATATATATATATATATATATATATATATATATATTTGCCGCAGTAATTAGTTCATTTATCAATTCATTAATATGTTGTAACTAGATTTTATCTTGAAAGGAAAGGGCTACTTTTTTCTGCATGAATTAGTCCATTTTTTGAAGCTTTCCTACTTGCCATTTTGTGCTACCGCCCAAAGTTTCTATTTGGTTTTCTTTGAGAGAAGAGTATAACTCATTTTGATTAATTAGGGTCATATACTTTCTGCAGTAAACGCTAAAAGTAGAGTAGATTTTAATTATTTCATGAGGAAAAAATAACATTTTATTTATATTACATTTCCCTAAGAAAAAGAATTTCATTTATGAATGCATCTTTTGTGCCTAAATAAATTTGAGTTTAAAGGTTCAAGCTACGTTTTCCTAGTTAATTTTCAGAGCCATCTACTAGCCATTTTCTGCTAAATCCCAAAATCTCCCCTTTAATTTCTTTAAGAGAAGAATGCTCTTAAATGTATGATGTTTCCAAATGAATTTGATCTACATGCATTTGATATTAAATTACTAAACCATACATATGCATTATTTTTCTTTTTCTTTTACTATAGCTTTATTTTTTAGAGAAATTTATCAATAGGAATTCATTGTCTCAAGGTTCAATATTTTTATTTCAATTTTCAAAACATAAAAGTTAGGGTTTAGACTCTTAAATAAATAGAGCTTGATCTAGTTAATATTCAAGAATTCTTTTTCAATTCTTAGAGGTTCAGTGTGCTTTTATAAGAGGGCACTAGCATATACAAAAAGCCCCATCAATAGAGTACATTTGGCTCCAAAATTCAACTCTTGAATAATGTACAGTTATAACATTTGCATTGTGTAACATACCTGGCAATCTAGTCATCATTGCATCAGACTATACGCATGGAGTATTCTGTATTCTTCACCACAAATTTTTGTTATTTATTTAACAAGCCCAATTGTGAACAAAACCCAAATAAGGTACCCTCCATATAAATAAAAAAAAATCAGCAAAAAGGAGAATCCATGTTGCAAAATTTCAATAGAATTCTACCAAAAACAAAGGCAATGCAAAGGAAGTACACACCAAATGATCTCATCAGCACACATTTATAGCATGTTTTGATCACCTTGATCTCTACCAACAAAAGCAGGAGAAAGAGACCCATATACGACTAATTGGAAATGAAAGGGGACAGGTTGAAGGTTGAAAAAAAAGGGAAGGAATGAGTTGTAACTAATGTATGGGGTGTGTGGAACAGGTGGGCATGGGAGATGTCCCAACCAACGCAAGAGACGCCACGGTTCATAGGCACCCCGAGGAACACGAGGAGCACGAGCAACTTCTTCGAGCATCTGGCCACCATCACTTGAGCCATGAGCAGCAGCAACGGCAGGCAGCCGCAACTGCCGCATTTCACATTAGCCAGCCTACCAACCCCATCTCCGCCATCATTGCTCCTCCTCCCGTTCATCAGAGCTCCATGGTTCTTGATGATCCCTTTAATGTCTCAAGGATCCTCCTCCAGCAGACCGACAAGTTTCAGGTACCTTCGATCAAATGTAGAATGTATATTTGTTAATGACATGCATGTATATACGTACATGTTTATATATGTGCATGTCAAAAACATGTGGATAAGCGTTTATAAGTATATCAATTTGAATAGTTGCATCATGCATATATGTCACTCTTTCTTGTGGTTAACATATTAATATTGATCTTATATAAATAATCAAGTTTATATTATATATGTATATCAAGAAAATAGAACACAAGTGTCTGCGCATTTTGAATATATGCATGTCAATATGTTTATAAATGTCGACCGAGAATAATGTCGACCAAGAAGATTGTCAGCATATATATTATGTGCTTGTATCGACTTTCATGGTAAATTTTCATTCATAAATAAATAAATATTGTGCCTGGCAAAAGATACCGAAGCATGCTATGTAAAATAATTAATTGTCATATTGTTAAAACTTCTAACTAGGTTACCTACATTTTTGCTATACAACTAGACTGACTACTTGAGTCATCCAATAACTCATGTGTCCCCTACATCATACATTAGTGCACTCATAGATCCTAATCTTGTAAGGAGAAAACCTTTTAGATGCCCTCAAGCTTGCTATAGCTCAATAAATCAAAAATACATAGAATTGACAACTAGCATTGAATAGAAATTAGTCCATTTAATTTTGATATTCACGCAATTATGTTTAATTGGTTTTTAAGTACATGAGATTTGTTCTAAATTAAAGTATTATGTACTTTGGATCTTTCTCTTTGAGATAAACACAAATCATTAGAACACTGAATTGTGAGAATTCACTGCCGACAGCAACAACAACAACACCAGCACACAACACAAGTTGGTAGAAAGATCTTCTACTGGCTTGGAAGAGTTGATAATGGGCTGCACTTCAGCTGGCAACAGAGAAGTAAGTTCTTAATTAACCTGAATATTTATCTCATAAATTTTAACTTACAGCTTTATTTATCCATTACTTTATTTTATTTTGTTTGAGTGAAGCTTTCTTACCTTTCATTTTTCCACATTGGTTAGTTGTCCTGGTTGTTATAGCTGCCCTACACCTGCAAAATAGAAAATTTGTCAATTTGTTAGAAAAAGATAGCAATATAGTACTTTAAAAAAGAACAAGTATATTTGGAAATGATAGAAATAAAAAAAAATAGTTTAATTTTATTGGAGTTGGACAAAAAACATACATTAGGTTATCATCTTTTCCTTTGCCAAGGGAAGCTATACATGCAAGTAAATAAAGTTTTGGGCTATAATTTAACATTAAAGGTGGGCCATTTGCGTTCCATACCAAAATTTGAGCTGTCAACTTGATTTTGCATTATTGATCCTATCATATATATTTAGCATGCTTATATAAATAAAAATTCAAAGCTTCAGTTTGTTTCTTTTGATTTACTCCTTTCTTTCGTGAGGAGAAAGAGAGAACTGAGAGCCAACTGGAACTTTCTTTGTGTGCGCGTTCTCTCTCTCTCTCTCTCTCTCTCTCTCTCTCTCTCTCTCTCTGTGGCAGAGAGAGAGAGAGGGAAGGGCCCACTAAATATTTCAAGGCCAAGATAGAAACAGAACCTTCCTTTCCACCCTTTTACAACTGGAAAAAGTGGGAAGACCTCAAGATGTGGACTACGTTCCTTTCAAACTAAACCCTAGCACTCCCCCACAGTAACAAATACAAAACTTTCCTTTTCCTTGTTAAATTATTGACAAAGTGATACAGAAAGGAAAAGATAAAGAAAAAGGAAAAAAAAGTGGTTCTATTATATATCTCGTCTACTCATTTATACACACCATAATGCCACTTATATTATACACACTTTCTACACTTTTACGAACCAATGTTTGAATTTGTCGTCCTCAACTATAACCTGAATATTTCATTAAAAATGTAAAGTTTACTACTTTCATGTATTGAAACTATACTTTGTTACACATAATCTACATTCTCTGTTCGGTTTCAAAAAATTTAAAGAATAAAAATTAAAAAATAAGTGGCAAACCTTTACGTGTTTATATATATAATGTGGAGGAATATCAACTTTTGTATGTTTGAACTCTACTGCCATTTTATGTAGCTTTTGTATACAGCAACATCATCAGCTTTTATGCTTGAATTCTATAGTCTTTTTTTAGTATTTATTATTTTATTTATTTATTTCTCTTTTTTTTTCTTTTTGCAAATTTGCATTATAAACCCTAATTCCTTTTGGGGACCATGCATGCTGCAGCAGGAAGCATCAATTCCTCACCCTCAAGAGACAGAATGGCTAAAGTACTCATACTGGTCACCTGACAACCAAGATCATCAAGGGTAATAACAAAGGAGGAAGGGGGAAAAAAACAAGAGCCACAACAAACACCATCATCATTATCATCTTCAGTACTTAGACTTACAGGGCAAAGAGAAGAAGAAGCAAGCAAACACAACAAAGAAATCAATGGAACTGTATAAGGAGCTAAATCCCCAACAGCTAAAAAACTAATTGTACAAATAAACCCAAAGTTGGATGGAAACAAAGCACATAGGTGGGAAAAAAGAGAAAGAAGAAGAGGGGGAGAAAAAAGGAAGAAGCAAAAAGAAAAAGAAAGCTGCTAGTGTTGCTGACTACAGAAGAGAAGGCCTAACTGCCTAGAGCCAATCAACTGTGCATCAAAATCAGTGTTGCCATCATTATGATATCATCCCCGTAATCGCCTTTTATTTGTTATTATTAATACTACAAAACTGTAATAATTAATATTAATTATATATGTTCTTTTTTCCCTTTTACTTTGTTGTTTTGTTCATGTGTTTGTTTAAAGAAAATGAGGGGAGAGAGAGAAAAGAGAGAGAGAAGATTTTGTTTTAATTAGAGAAACTGTAATTTGTCTATGTTGAATCAATATACAGTTGCTAGAAGTGAAGTTTTGAAGGGCATTTCATTTTATTTTTTTTTTTTATTAATTCATTGGGTTGTCCTGTTACAGATTGTCTTTTTTTTTTTTTTTTTTTTTTGCTTTGGTTCTGCTACAAGTGCTAATAGTGATGAAGTGTTCAAATAGGCTTAACTCAGGTAAGACTCAAAAATAATTGTTATCTTGTTGTTTAAAGAACAGCTAGCTATGTGGATATCATGTCCTACTGCATGCCTTTACTAAAATTTAGGGGAACAGTGGGCTAATTATGTTAACTAGCCATTTCAGGGGGCTGTTTGGATTCAAGGAAGTGGGTGAAAGTGAAGAAGTGGGAAGTAGGGTTTTTTTTTTTTTTTTTTTTCAATTTGAAAAATGAGGATTTGTATGTTTCTTTTACGGTGTTTGGTTGATAGTTAAGAAGTGAAAGTGGAAAAGTATATTTTGTTCCTCAATGTTTGGTTAGTAATGTGAAGTGAAAGTGGAAAGTTTGACCACAAAGTTGATTGTAAAATAATATTAAAATAAAAATTAATTATGAAAAATTGGACTGAAATTATAATGCAAGTAAGATTTACATGACCACAAAATTAACTGTTTTGAGTTATAACTTATTACAAATGAGATTAACATGATCAGAAAATTAACTGTAGCACCCTAAAAGTGAGGAAATGGTTGTGTAAAAGAGAATAAAGAAAAAGAAAAGAGTTTTTTTTCCTTTTCTTTTCTGGGGTTTAGATGGACAACGAAAGTGGGAAATGACACTTCCTCACTTGCGCACGCTTCCTTGAAATCAAACACATCCCATATTGAAAAAGGAAAAAAAAGAAGTTTTTTTCTTCTTTTTGAATATATTTTTAAGAGACACTACATCAGAAAAGGGATATCACGTCAGTTTAAAATTGATGTTAAAAAGATATACTAACCGACATATATTTAGGCTATATAAAAAGTCTTTAACTTTTCACGTCGGTTTGAACCGAAGTCTATTCGCAAGTTAGAACTGATGTTGTATGTTTTCAACATATTATAAGAATGGCACCGTCTCCTTTTTTTTGAGTTTCTACGTCAACTCTTTGGAGAACTGACGTTGTAACTTTTTTTTACAAATATCACAAAAATACCACCGCCTCTATTTCACTGAGTTTATACGTCAGTTCTTTAGAGAATCGATAAGTTTTTCAACGTATTACAAAATGTCACCGCTTTATTTTACATCGTTGAGTTACTGAAACCAACACTAAATGTACGACGTGAAAGCTTAATTTGTACTAGTGAAAAGTTTTGGCATTATTAACAGTTTGTATGATTGTAACCATGATTACCGAGGCGAGATTGAGTTTAACTAACTGGTGTGATTGTCAAAGTATATATGTGTGGAATCTGAAGATAAACTGTTTGAGCTTAACTGACTAGTAAGCATAGCAATGATGTTACATGCAAATTAAAATTAATTGCGTGCGTGCGTGCGTGCGTGCGTGTGTGTGTGTGAGAGAGAGAGAGAGAGAGAGAGATGCATGGTGAACTTATTCTTTGTAGTTTCGTATGGAATAAAGAGTCTCAAATCATATGAGATGACTTAATCAGCCTTTTTCTTGTTTCTAATGCTCTTTTTTCCAAAGTAGGGTGATCCAACCCTGCCTCCTTTGTCATCGCACTAAAAACTCTTTATTTAATTAAACTAGTAGTGCTATTCTAGATATATTGTGAAATGTGTTATGTTTAGTTCTCAGCTGCAGCAGAAGGCAAGAACTGAATTTGATTTTCTATAGCAAATCTATCATTATTTTTTTTAGTTTTCGATCTACACTTCTTTCACAAGTCTAGAATTCATGACTAGTTAAGAGAAGTTGATGTCAGGTTACACTGAGTTAATGACATTTTGTTAAATCTTTTATGTAGTCTACTTCACAATATATCCCATTTTAATAAAAGAAGAGGGGATTATATTTATATATATATATATATATAATATATATATATATATATTTTATGAGAAGGAGGATTTACAATCAAAATTAAAGTAAATCTTTTTATGTGAGACAAATGTAATGTAAATAAATCTGCAGTAATTTTGATGACTTTGGACAACCCTTGTACAAATTAGGCAATGGATGGCCAGTGGGCATGGGGGGGATAAAATATGCTTGGTGTCCATGTGTGATTGTGTCCCTGTCCCCAGGGAGAGAGATTGAAAAGAATGCTATGTCTTCTTGCGTCCCTAATCCAAAAAGCTAGCGTTCATCTATATTTTCTCTTTATTTTTTGGGGGAGAGAGAGAGAGACTAGAGAGAGATCTTTATCTTGGATGCTCTTCAAAGGGAGCATCAGTCAGGGCTTTCCATGTGCAGATTCGGTCCCAAAAAGAAGTTGCCTATAAGGAATTGTGTAGTGGTAGGGGGAATAACACAACATGGGCTTGCCTTTTTGGATTCTCATGCCTTTTTAAGTGCCTATTATATGATTTCAATCTCAAGAGATGGCGACAATCACATTGTGTTTTTGTGCCTTTTCTGATTTAACACATTGAAGCTAGTGACATTTGAGATGGACATGGGCACAAGATTGATTAATGCCATGTAAGATATATAGATATGCGCGCGCACATACACAAAAATACACACACATACTTGTATCCATCCAAAAAGATTTGAGCCCGAATCTTTCCAAGTCAAATACAACCCTCTGAAATTCGAATACAAGATCCACTCCATTGAAGTTGATCTATATTATTTCAAGTATTTATAAACTAAAAATCAAGCATTTTGAATACTTTTTCCACATGCATCAAGTAAGAGGAAAACGGACGGCCTAAATAGTGAGTTGGTTAGTTTAACAGTGTATAACATTTGAAACCTAATAAAAATTAGTTTGTAGGGGTTTTAAATGTTTAGATCATAATCAAATGGCCGGATTGAGAATTTGTATGTCCAAATACATAAATCTAACAAACTCGCTACTTTTGGCCGTCCATTTTGCATCGCTTGATGGATGGGCAAAATGTATTCAAAACACTTATTTTTGATTCATAAATACTTTGAATAATATAAATCAACTTTAACATAATGGATCTTGTATTCGAATGTCGGAGGGTTGTATTTTAGGTGGAAGGATTCGGGCTCAAATCCTTTTGGAAGGACACAAGTCTATCACTCAGCTGGCGGCGACGTGGCTGAATCTCAGCTACAAATCTTGGGCGCAGCGCTACCATAGTCGTAGTTTTTTGTAAGGACTGCGATCATGTCATAGGATTTTTTTGTGAGGGCTGCTATCATGATCGCAGTGTTTTTGTGAGGACTGCTACCATGGTTGCAGTACTAATTACGCTGAAAATATCTGAAATTTTTAGGATTGTGACCAGGCCGCAGTGGACTGCGACCAGGTCGCAGCGCCAGCTGAGAGGGCGGCTGAGTTACAGACGCCTCACACACACACACACATGTACACACATATCTTCGAAAGAAAATCATATAGGAGTGATTCTATAGATGATCCAAACCGTTCATTTTAATCTACATACTCTAATTAGGTTTCCAATAAAAAATCACATGTCAAATGACATCTTTATTCTACGGTGAATATAACGTATGTTTTGTAACCACTTATTGCATGGGTAAAAATTCTTGGAATCGCGTGATTTTTTATTTGTAATCTAAATAAAGTATGCAGTTCAAGATGAATGATTCGGATCATTCACATGATCGCTCTTGCATGATTTTCTCACGATCTTAGTGTGAAAACAAGAACACGATCTCTTTCCATTTTTCATGGCAGCAAAAGGGGTAAAAAAATACTCAATGAGATAGAAGTGATTGGTCATTATGGTTCCCTTCACTAACTATCTCCTATATAATCCAAATCCATTACCAATTGTAGTAACGATTTGTTTGTTAATGACAATTAGAGGCCTGTATAAAAGTGCACTAATTAGTTGCCAGATTGAAATCAGAATTTCTATTGTATGTATACTTCGGAAACTAAAATGCTCTCTCTCTCTCTCTCTCTCTCTCTCTCTCTCTCTGTGGCAAAATATCTTTTTTTCTTGATGGTAACTCTCCTCAGCAAAGTATCTATCTTTTCTTGTAGTGAGTTACTTTAGGTGTCGTGTGGATATCTTATTCTATTATGATCTTAATAAAACAGAAAAAGGTTTTCCAACTTTTACTGGGTCTGTTTGGATTTAAGGAATGGTGTGAAGTGAGGAAGTAGGAAGTAAGATTTATTTCCTTTAGGAAAAAGGGAAATGAGTAGTAAGTTTTCTGGTGTTTGGATGATTGTGGGAAGTGTGGTTTGGAAAATGTTTTGTCGTTTCCGGTGTTTGGATGGTAATGAAAAGTGGAAGTGAAAAGTTGACCACAAAGTTGACCGCAAAATAATATTAAAATAAAAATTATTAAGAAAAATAAAAAATAGATTGTAATTAGAATGCAAGTGAGATTTACATGACCAAAAAATTAACTGTTTTATGCTAAACTTATTAAAATGAGATTTACATGACCACAAAATTAACTGTAGCACTCTGAAAGTGAGAAAAGATTGTGTAAAAGAGAGATGAAAAAGGGAAATGGGGGTTTTCTTATTTTCCTTTTCCGGTGTTTGGATAGATAGGGAAATGAGCAATTATACTTCCCCACTTCCTCACTTCACACCAATTCCTTACATCCAAACACGCCTTAGAGGAAGGAAACAATTGATGTGCTAGCTAGTATCTACGGACAATTAGTAAAACTATTTGCATGTGACATAGAAATCACAAGTATAATTATGCTTGATATGTGGGAGAAGGTGACAACATTGTCCTTAACTATGATACATTAAAATTCAAATAATGAACTTTAATCTTCAAGGATAATCGATAAAAGCTTTTGCACGTGACATGGGATATTACATATATAAGACATGCCTAATGTGGAGACAAATGCGACATTCAAAACTTTGTACCCAACTATGAGATACTAGCATTCAATTAATGAACATTCTTATTAATGAAACATGGAGGAGTCTTAGGCTTCACCGTTTATTCTCAATAATAATAATAATAATAATGATGAACATTCTTAGCATAGGAGAATTTACGTGCTAGTTTGGCAACTATTTCAGTGCTTATTGGTTCTACAATTTCAGTGACACACTCAAGCTCTTCATCCTCCTTAATTTGCATCATATGTGGATCTTCGTCCCTCTATAAAGACTATCCACAGATTTCGGTTTTTAGGGATTCACAACGTAGAGACATTTCTCTGCTTGACTTATACAAATATGAACTTCTTTTTATATATTTTAAATTTACTGATTGTCTGAGAGCCATAATCATCTATATATGAAGAATGATGTCCAGAGAATATCCCTATAATATCTTCTAATTGTCTACAGGATCTTTTAACAATGCATTTCTCAACTTAAATGGCAATTGAAGTATGAATCACCTTGTATCACTGTAATAACTAGTCAAGGGTAAAAAAGAATACATATTGACATGAATATTTTTTTCCTGCATGCATGGGATTATTATCAGTTTATCTCTTCATGTCTCTATCCTTAGTTTCACTCATCAATTCCTCAACAGTGAAGACTACTATTGGATAGAGACCAAAATCTTACTTGTACATACTATAGCCGCAAGATTCAAGGACTTCTCCAAAAATTCGCCAATGATTCCAAAAACAAATAGATCTGCGTTTTAACCAGTTGACCGAATTTTTATCAAATCTAATTCGTGAGTAAACATATCAAGAAATGTATAAAAATTACATATCCATAAATATCTTTCATAGGTTATTCCACAAAGCTAATCTCTGGTGTGATTAACAATCTCTGATATATTGTGTGTGTAGAAGTGATCCTTTGAGAAGAGTTCTCTCAATCTAAGTTTCGTGAGAACTCAATGATGGGTCATCGCGCAAATCTTTCATCTTGATCTACGTATTCAATTTAAGTTAATTATGAAAAATCAAGTGATCCTAAGCATTTTTACTCATGAATCAAATAATATTTTTATAGAAAAAATTATTCTTTAAAAAGCTTCTTCACTAAGCTTCATGAGAGCTCAATGGCATGCATGATTTAAAACCGTTCATCTTGATCTATATTAGTTATGAAAAAATCTTGTGATTCCAAACATTTTTTACTCATGCATCAAATAAAATCATTTTTTTTTTCTAAGGTTAACATATTTCGTATAACCACTTGTTATGTAAGAACAAGGACATTGAACTAGATGGAGCAAAGAGATTCAATTTACCTCTACTTGAATTGCAAAATTTGTCAGTTATTTTCTTAAATTCCAAAGAAACCAGTGATTAACTTCGCAACTCACCTCCATATACTTTGCAGAAACCTTCGAGCCTTTTGAGAGAATTATCATGTCAGCAAGTTTTGCAAATTACTTTCTGCAGGTAAATCTTTATTTCCATTTTTTTTCCTATTTTCTTTTTTCTTTTTTTTTTCTTTTTTTTTCAGAAAATGAAGCTTGAAGGAGTTGCATCAGCTTTCCAATTTTGGTTCATGGAGCCAAACAGGCCCAAGGAAGCAACTGAAGTACTAAACAAAAAGGTACGAATTTTCAATGGTTGGAGCATTAAGACCCAACAACGACATATGTGGGCTTTATATCATAAAAATTAGGATAGGGCCTCACTTAGCTTTGCCCGGCTTCAGTCCATTACAATTACGAGACCCAACAACGACATATGTGGGCTTTATGTCAAATTTCACATGCATCCTATTGATATTAGGGTAAATCCTAACCAACAAATAATTTCCTAATAATGGGCCTTCTGTTGGGTTCAGGTTGTGCTGGTGGAGAATTTATTTGCAGGCTAAATTTTCAAAAAAAAAAAAAAAAAAAACTATCACAGAAAGACATATTCATGGTAGTTCATTGCAATTTTTAAAGATTGTGGTATTTTTTTTTTTAAATCGGAAAAAAAAAGTTCATGATAGTTTTATGGAACTAAGTTTTTATTTGTGGTAAGCTTATTAGCAAGTTGAAACCCCTTGATAGTTGGTACCCGTTTTTGCTTATTGCAAGTTTCTTAAGTCACCTTTTTTTCCTGACTCTTTGAATATTTTAGTTTATGAGTTTGTACATATGTTATGTAGAGATTTTTGATATGGTATTTTGTGTAGAGAACATGCAGTGTACTTTTTGTTGGCACCTAATTTTCCCCTCTTTTATTCGGCTCATATATATACACCGCTCAACTCCTTGTTTCCTGCAAATTAATTTAGAAAAACTTTCAAAACTTTAAAAAAAAACAGAAAACTATCATGAACTTTCATAAAAATCTCCGAAATCTTTAAAAAATATGACAATAAAACATAGTCAATGATTGTTTATTTTAATTTTTAAAGTTTTACGATAATTTGTGAAAATTAGAAAAAAATTTATGATAATTTTATGAAACTAAGCTTATATCCTCTCCTCTCCCGTCTCGTCCCAAACAATAAATGACATGACATGCCAGCATGAAGGTTCGAACTACTCGTGAGCAACTTGTTTGCTTGAGCGTCTAATAAAAATGTAAGAAGAACAACCCTCCTTCTAGCTTCTTTGTGTGTGTTTTTTTTTTTTTTTGGGGTGTGGCAAAAAAAATGTGAAGAACGCAAAGCTTGCTTAGCTAGACTTTATATCAAAGAAAGTAACATGAAGTGAGCCTATCAAGTTTACCATTATCTTTGTTAGAGGAAAAAAGAAAGAAAGAAAATAAAGCATGTCTATATGACAAATGAGACCACCGCATAATTACCAAGAACCAAATTTAACCAAATTCATTTGATTCAACTAGAGATTTACTTGAGGGGGTTTGCATCTCAAGTACTACTCTCCTTACATGAGAAGGACACAAAAGCAAACGGGAACTTGGTATAATTGTTTTTTCTTTGACCTTTCAGTCAGTATACACGAGAGATGATTCTAGATGTATTTGACATTAGAGCACATCCCACTAAGCTGACAGACTGTTAGGCAGAGTAGAGAACATGACATGTCACGATGAGGTCTCGTAAGACTTGGGATATAGTTGCGGCTACCACATTGTGGTGTATTTGACTTGATAGAAACAATTGTTGCTTCCGCAACGGAGGAGTCAATCGTACACATATTTTACATTATATTCTTACTCTTATTTCCTCTTAGGCAGGTACACTAGGGTTTAAGAAAAAGATTCATCTTGGTCCTCTCTTCCAAATCGAGCAAGGCACGGGATGCTCCTTGATATTGACGATGTATTACCAGCTAGGGAAGGATCTTTTCAGTGTTTGGTCATTTGAGATTGTCGGGTATGCACTTGGTGTTTTCCTACTTTATTTTTGAGATGTGAGTTTGTATCTTCATGTATTCCCATGTGGGGACTTTTGTGCTTGTATTTTGTGTTGTCCTGCCAGTTGTATCGTTTGTGTGACATATTTTTTATTGATCGTGTAGTTTCATTATGTTCTCATTTATGAAGCGAGGTGGACTTCCCACTTTTCACTTAAAAAAAACTTGGCATAATTAATACATCAAGAATAACCTTGTTATTAAGAATTAAACCTGATATGCTAAGAAATAAAGAGTTGTGTCTTAAAAGAGTTGTCTCTCTTTGAAATGAAAAGTTCTTTTAGAAGAGTTGCATCTATTTGAAATGAAGGGTTGTATCCCTTAAGAAAAAATATATAGAGAGAAATATAAACTTGTGTAGTTCCGGAAGGATTCGAGCTCGAATCCTTCCCACTCAAATACCAACATCCGATATTCAAATACAAGATCCCCTCTGTTGAAGTTGATCTATATTATTTAAAGTAACTAAAAATAAAAAATCAAGTGTGTTGACACTCTAAAAAGACAAAACTCTCACATTTATCTTCAACCGATCTAAACGATGTCTAACTTATCAACATTTACAAAAGATAAGTAGAAGGCAAGCTGATGACCACGGACAAGGCAGCGACTTGGACTTTGCTGACCCAGTGAAGCAGACAGTAAGTCAAAGTTGTCTTTGAAGAGTCCCAAATAGGCATAAGATGCTAAGTTAACTCAACACTTAGCCTCACATGAGCCCAAGGGGATAGCCTTTGGCCTCGCTATGACTCCAAATAGAGCTAACTTACAGTTTCGCCCAAAACTTTCTTGATAGCTTCGCTATGAGGCTAATCATTAGGTTCGCTCGAAGCTCGCCATTGAGCCTGCCAGAGGCTAATCCAGGAGATTCGCGCTAGAAGCTTTACCCCTAGCTTCGCTGGGCTGAATCTTAACTTCGCCCGAGGCTATAAGCTAATTCCTACATTCGCAGGGGACTGTAGAGTTAACTTCGTTGAAGCTCTAAGTTAAAGCCTAACTTCGCATGATTTAGCTCCGTAGTGAGCTTTTTCGGGTCATCAATTGACCGTTTAAAATCCCACGAGGATTAATGGGTGATCCCCACTAATTTAGTGGGATTAACGCCACTTTAAGTGGGCGGTTACACCCGCCCACTTTTAAGTGGGCGGTCTTCGTCCCATATTAAGTGGAGGCAATTAAGCCACAACGGCAAGGAGGCGTTCGCATGAACCCTCTAACTTCGCCAGAAGCTCGCGAATAGCTTCGCTGCAAGGTTATTGTGTAGCCTCGCGCGAAGCTAAATACTGATTCAGCCTTGCTGAATTCAAGGGGCGGTTACACTCTATTTTTTGCTATAAATAGTCCCTTGTTGAACTAAGAGATAGAGATAAACGCGCAAAGGAAGAGACAGGCACAGATAAAAAGAAAAAGAGAGGGCTAACGGGCTAAAAAAAAAGAGAAATTCTAGAGAGTGTTTCTCTTATCCTCCTACTTCCAAATACTCTATTCTAGAACCAAGTGAGAAGAGAATCCTGTTCGGAGGCAGCTTGATCGTCTGATTGATTGCATCGTCAAAGGGATAAAGTGATTGCGTGCTGATCAGATTTCCTACCGTCATACTTCCCCATAAATCTCAGAGGAAATCTATTTATAATCTTTTTGAATTACTTGTAATTTCGCTCCTCGACTCTCTTTTTTTTGTAAGTTTTCCCGAATCAATTTTCAATGGAAAACAAAGTGTTTGAATACTTTTGCCCATCCATCTAGTGGTATAAAAGTACTGCTAAAAGTAGTGAGTTGGTTAGATCTAAACATTAAAAATCCCTACAAATCAATTTTGTTAGGCTTCAAATGTTTTACACCGTTAAACTAACCAACTCACTATTTAGGCCGTTCATTTTTTCTCACTTAATGCATGGGCAAAAAGTATTTAAAATATTTGATTTTTGATTTATAGATACTAGACATAATATAGATTAACTTCAACTGAATGGGTCTTGTATTGAGATGATGTATGACTGTATTTAATGGAAAGATTTGGGCTTGAATTCTTTCGGAATTGTACAAGTCTCGATATACATACAGAGAGAGAGAGATGTGATGTATGCACTTTGCATAAATGTTAGTTTGTTTTTTTCTTTTGTTCAACTTTCTTTACGTTTCTTTTTCTGATTTCTCTTTTTGTTGTTGTGCATGTTAACATGAAGGAGAAAGAGCAAGTGTTGACACCAATCAACCATCATAGAATACATTATTACTGGTCAGTATTGATTATTAGATTTATTGCTACAAAAATTGTCTCCCGTGTGTCTCAAAAAAGAGAAGAAAACGCGATATCGTCCACACACACACACACTTGGATAACAATGCACTAGGGACAGTGCAGGGATGGCAACTTGACCCAAATCCACGGGGACCCGACCCGATCCGTCCTGAACGGGATGGTCTTTTGACCAATGACCGGGTAAGGATCGAGTAATGGGGAAATCAGAAATACAAAGGAAGGCGGGGCGGATTCACATAGCATTGGCCCGCCCCGTACTCGTCCCGCTAGGTTTATTATATAAAAATATTATATTACAAAAAAAACTTAAATAACTCATCTTTTAACATTAATTACATTATGTCATTAACTATAAATATCTAAAATTCTTGTTGTCTAACATTTTTATTGTATTATGAGTGATGTTTATGTAAGTTTAGTCTAAAATTATTCTTTTTTTTTGCTTGATTACTACTTTATACTAGTTGTTAATAATTGATAACATGGAGCCAGGCTGACCATTGCCCAATATAGTACCCCACGCTAGGATTCAAAATGTATTGCCTAATTTTCAGGCACTTTTCTTGATTAGTAGATCTTTACTGTGTTTTAGGTTTCATATTTGCCTAGTACATATTTTTGGGACAGGACAGGGTCGTATTTTATTACCCGTTGGGGTGAGGATAGGGGTGGTTGTGAAATACAAGACGAGGAGACGGGGCGGGGACAAGGGGGTTTTGAGATTTCGGGGACAGGGACGGAGTGATCAACACCCTGCCCCGACCTACCCAGTTGCCATCCCTAGGGTAGTGTAGTGTCCGTCACCGATAAATTGAAAACTTTATATTTTTTTCCCTTTTTCACTAAAAGAAAAGTCAAATTTTAATTTATCATATATAATTACAACACTTGTGATTGAGATTAAATTTCTCTGACAAAGAGCAATCAACTCTGCGTGAAAGTTTTTACGTTTTTCACGTTTTTCTGCATATAACAGTGTGCGCTAAACAACTTAGCCCTAGAAACATTGTTCTTTCATAATCAATGTGATATCCTCACCTCTTTTTTCAGCAAGTAAAGGTAACTCAAGAATTGAGCTAATTTCAACTAATTTTGTCAATCGACTAAAATGATAAGAATCAGTAAGTCATAATAAGAATAGATTTATTCTAAAACCACCTCAAAATCCACCCAACTCTTCAAAATCAAAATGTGTTAATTCCATCAAAAGTAAAATTAGCCTTTATCTCACTATTTCTCTCGATATCAATTCCAAACTCTAACTAAATCTAATTTCAAACAAACAACAAAAATCAAATTTCTAGCTTCTTCCCGTATCTGTTCGTCCAAAGCACTAAATCCCAATTCCAAACTTCATTTGTCAAACACATCCTTGGACTCGTTTGATTGCATGAG
>JAVJIF010010615.1:0-89537 GCA_038442645.1 Agave tequilana
GCCCGGGGGAAGACTTCAGAACTAGTCAAATGCCACCCCCTTTAAGGTGACAATGAATAGCCTAGCCATGATGGCGTCATTGCTTATAACATTACCAGTCTGAGACCGAAATAGTAGATGTGCGGATTGGTGAGCTCTTTCCCATCATAGGTATGCACGTTGGTGGTTTGAACTTCGATGGATATGGCACCGAATCCCACTCCATCGGATAAGGACGGACTGCCCCTACCTTCTTTAATTCATCCCTCTGAGCTAGGGATGCGATTTGAGCCTGGAGGCCCTTAAGGACTTCGGCGTCTAAGGAAAACCCTCATTGGATTTCTCCGGCTTTGGTTGCTCATTGCTGAAGTGTTCCTCCTCATCGTGATTGCTCCCGGGCGTCATTGCTATTCCGGTTACTGAGGAGTTGCGAGCATCTGTTGAATGTTTGTCCAAGTCTTCTTGCTTGGGTTTTGAAAGTTTGCTCTTGAGCTTCCAGGCGCCGACGAAGGTCGTCGTTAACATTATCAGCCATATTGACTGATGTTTGTCGGTTCGCACCGAGCTAACTATCGCCGAAGAGGCGTATCCAACTATCTTCATCTTCTTCGTCCGATGATTGAGTGATCTCCTGGGCTCTGGCGAGGCTAGGGCCGTCGAGGAAGAAGGCTGTTCATAAGTGTAAGGTATCGCCACCCTGGATCTGGTGTTTCGGAAAACACCTTCTTCATGCACCAAGAATTCGCCTAAGCTGGGCTATAATCTGGATCTGGGGACCCTCGTCCTCTTCGGTCATGTTGACGGATACGGAGGCTGGATCTCGTGAGGTGCTCCTGTTACGGTGTTTCCTCGGGGCCTGTACTGATAGCGATCAAAAACTGACCGTCGTCTTGGAGGCGTGGCGGGGATTGGTCCCAGCCGGCAATGGACCGGAGTGGAGTGTCACCAGCTGACATCCCACTTGTTGACAACAGGGGGAAAGAGGTTTGTCTATCGTCAACAATTTCCTCAAATCAGACCCGGTTGGGTCTCTGTGATCGAGCGCAAAGGCTCTTTTGGATCGCACATAGGACGATGTCCTGCTTCTTTTATCCCTGCAGATGGGATTAGCACTGAATAGTGCTTTGGTTTCTAGATTCGTCATCAGGCGTGAGCTTAGTGCTTGACGCACTGGGAAGCGGAGCACGCTGTGGTGCTTTACCCGCCATGCTGCTGCGAAGGCAATCAGCCTTAGATAGTACTTTGGCTTCAGCTTCGCGTTATGGACCCTGCGCGTACGCTGTGGTACATTAGCTTCGCTCATGAGAACGAGGTCGGCGCGAGGCATTGCTGCTCTTAAATTTGGTGACGATATGATTGCCGTCTTGACTTTATGATTAGAGCAGACAGGCATTTTGTCTTTTCCCTCGCGAGAGAGGCGCGGTTTAGGCGTAGCTACGCCTGAAGCTTCGGTTGGAGACTTCTGTTTAGGCTTCCATACCCGCCTTGGCAGAGGAGACTTAGGTTCGCAAGGAACCTGATTAGCCACACGCGAGGCTGAGGGGTGTTGGCAGATTCTGCTTCCGGTTTCTGCTTTGAAACCTTGGTAGTGGAAACCTTCCTATGCTTCCGTGCTCGAAGCATTGGCCACCCCAGAGAGGACTTCTTCAAATCTTCCTTGATCGAACTGACCATCAAGTTCTCACAAGTAAAGGAATCAGACTGCGGACGTGCTTCCTTGTTGCGCCAAATAACCGCAGCAGGTTCGCAGAGAACCTTTTCTGTCTCCGCAGAGACTTTCCTTGAAGATTTAGCCAGAGAGGCTCTGGCTGCACTGTTTTTTTCTGAATTCAGAGTTAGACCCGAAGGTTTGTTCGTCGCATTGCGACACTTGATTCTCGGCAGTGGAGAATTTCCTCCCCAGCGGAGTCGCCATCTTGTTTTCCATTATGTTTGCAAAGGGGGAAAACTTACAAAAAGAGTTTGAGGAGCTAAATTACAAGTATTCTTAAAAGATTACAAGTAGATCTCCTCAGAGATTCTGGAGAAGTTGTGCCGATAGGAGTCTGTCAGCGCTCGACCACTTTGTCCCTTTGACGATGCGAGCGATGAGATTCCCTTCTCGCCTGGTTCCGGGAATAGAGAATAGAAGTTGGTAGAACCCTCTTGCTGCTTCTCAAAATCGCCTTCAATAGGAATTCCTTCTCGCCCTGTTCTGGAGATTCCTTGAGAAGAAGGACGATTTAGGGTATCCACCCTGGATAGAGAAAGCAATTCTATAAAAGGTCTCTGAATTCGAGAGCGCATGGTGCGTTATGAAGAAGCCTCTGCTTGTGGAGTCCTCCTGCGCATTGTCCTCTCCTTGTGCCCCTGATGATGGGCTATTTATAGGGAGAGCAAGGGTATAATCGTCCCTTGAAAATATGGAAGACATTGAATCGAATCTGTTTGAATCCGGAAAGTAGCCTTGCTGCGAGGCTAGAATTGGCAGGTCGTTGACCTTCTTGATCCTTTCCATATCGTTGGAGAATTTCCCCTGATCTTCTTACTCATTTTTTAGAAGAGTCAAGAGATTGTGGCAATCAACTGCCAAATTTGATCTCTGATTTGATCTTGATTGGATTTGATCTGATTAGATCTGATCTCATCTGGAGATTTGATTGGCAAAGGTTGACCATAGCAGACCAATGGCGGAGCTGCCCGCATTAAGCTCGTAGCGGAGCTAGAAGCAGCTTCTGGCGAAGTCCGAAAGAAACCCTTTGGTGGAGCTGGAAGTCCTCCTGTGCGAAGTGCGAGCTAGCTCCTGGCGAGGCTTTGGATGGCTTCGAGGCGAAGTTAAATGATTTTAGCCTCTCAAGCGAGCTATCCCTTTGAGCTCATGCGATGCTAAGTGCTAGCATCTTAGATCAGCTGAGGTCTGTTTAGAAACAATCCGGGTTCACTGTCTGCTTGCTGGATCAGTGGAGTCCAGTTGCTTCCTTGTCCCTCGGAGATGGTGAAAAACTGGTCTTCAGCTCGTCTGTCACTTGTCTTTTGTAAATGTCAACAAGTTTAGACATTATTCGGACCCATAAGTCTTGTCTTTTTTAAGTGTCAACAATATGTATAGTAGATATATTCTTTCTATACATGCATGCTTAAACTTCTCAAATACAAACTTATTTTGACTATCCCATTCATGTATTGAAAAATCCAAGTTTGACAAAATACAAGTTTTGATTTTTGGTAAAAATGTTAATACACAAAAATGGTTTCATATGCTTGATATTTGAGTTAAAAATGATTATCACATGTTTATGTATCAATGCAATATGGTAAACTATTTTGGGTATTTTTACAAGAGATAAAAGATTTTTAGAAATATTTTTAACAATGTTTCTGACCGAGAACTGTGCTGACAGACCAAGCCGTCGACCGGGGCGGTCGACCGACGTGCACAGACTTGTGCACGTCTGCTGGAACAGTGGGCCGGTCGGCCGGCGGCCGACCGGATCAGAGAGCCTTGCTCTCTGTATCTGGGCGGTCGGCCGAGCGGCCGACCGGATCAGAGAGTCTGCTCTCTGTATCTGGGCGGTCGGCCGTGCGGTCGACCGGGTTGCCCCAACGGTCACATTTCTGACTGTTGGCGGTCGGCCGGCCGGCCGACCGCTAGGCCTGTCAGGCTGCCAGATCAGCCTAACGGCTAGTTTCTGTTTTGGCCTATATAAACCCCATTCCTTTGGGATTTTGGCTAAGGTTTTTAAGAAGAAAAAATTCCTAGTTTCTCCAGAGTTTAAAAGAAGTTTTCAAAGAGTTTTAAAGCTTAAAAGATTTCATCTTTATTGTTTTTCAAGGGTTTTGGAAAATCAAAGAAAACTAGGTTTTTGGGATATTGTTTGGATTTTCATTTCTATCATCTACAAGAGATTTCCCAAGTAGTTTTTCTTTGTGATTTGCTTTCCAAAAACCCTGATATCCACTTGAGCTATATCCTCTATCCTAATCTATTAGGATCTTTGTTTGTGGAAAAAGAGATTGTTTGAGGTTGTTATAGCTCCAAGTTGTACACCCTTACTTTTGTTGTATCCCTCTTTGGTAGAGGTTGATCGGGTGATTGGTTTGCTCCCTCTTTGGTAGAGGTTGATTTGGTTGGTTTGCTCCCTCTAGTGAGAGGTGGAGTTTGGTTTGTAACCCTCTTCGGTAGAGGTGTTTGTTGGTTGTATTGGCTACGGGCCTACCCCTCGGTTGTGAGGCGGTGTTTGAGAGAGGAGTTCGGTACTCCTTGTTGTAACAAATCCTCCTCGGTAGAGGTTCCCTCGGTGGGAGATAGTGGATTGGAAATCCTTCACGGTGGTGAAGGCGGGGATGTAGAGCTAGGGGCTCGAACCTCGAAACATATCTTGTTGTTAGCGTTTGATCCAATATCTCTAACTCTCTCTTTATTTTGTGCAAAGCATTATTCATTTCATATCATTCATATTGCTTGTGTTGCCTTGCATCTTTCATATTGTTGTATATCTTATATATGCTTAGCTTGTTTGTGTGTGTGCCTCACTTATACTTAACACAAGAGTTTTCATATAGCACCTCAACCCATATTTAGGGGATCAAGAGAAGTTAGTCCAGAGCCCTTCACAGGGAATTCGGCTACACTTGTTGGTTGTATTAAGTGTGTTCCAATATTTGTTTAGCTTCCGCATTAGCGTACTTAGTTTCTAGATTAGCATTTAACCTATTCACCCCCCCTCTAGGTGTTTTTCAATTGGTATCAGAGCCTACGCTCCTGATATTTAGGTTTAACCACCTAGGAGTGAGATCCTTGTTTGCTATCTATTGTCTGCATTTCTTGCTTGCACACTCATATAGTTTACCATGGACTTCATGACCCCACCTAGTTTTGACCCTTCCAACATTGTTGTTGGAAGTATAGGATGTCCATGTACCTAAAGACCCTAGGATTGCATGTTTTCCTTGCCGCTACCAAGAAATGTTATCTTGGTGACCGCAAGCATATAGGGGCCAATGCACAAGCCTTGAGGCCATTAGAAGCACATTAAATAAAGAATTGTAACCCCTGCTTCCCGGTGTATGTATCACCGTATCGGTACGCGATACGACGTATAAATTGATTTGACCTTCTTGTAGTCGATTGAGCCGATTTCAATTTCAAAAATTATTTTCTAATATTTGAGATTTTTCAGGATTTTTCAGGATTTTTCTGGAATTTTCCTGGATTATTTTGGAAAACTTCGTAGTCGGTGTCGACCGATACCGATAACCGGCCTTTCGATTTTTCTCTTTCACAAATGGTGTTGTATTTTTAGAATTCGCTTTCATCATGTGTCTTAGAATAGTATTATCTACCTTAGGGTATTTTTGGGGATTTTTCTGAATTTATCGAAATCCGGCCAAACCGGTGTCGCCCGTATCGGCGAGACATTCGGGATTTTTAATTTATAAAACCCGGATCGAGTGTCTGCAAACCGTCTTCATATTACGTCTCAGGATAATATTCTCTATTTTCTGTAATTTTTGGGCACCATTCAGAGCTAGTCGAATTTTGGGCCAATATTTAATAAGTAAATATTAAATTTTATTTTCCTTTTTCTTTTCTTTTCTTCTCCCTTCTTCTTCTTCGTGAAGCTTCGCTCCTCCCACCTCTCCCGCCATTGACCACCGCCTCTCTCCCCTTTTTAAATCCCCTCCTCCTCTCTCTCCTCTATTCTCTCTCTCACTCTCCCAAACTCTCTCTCTCTCAAACCCTCTCTCTCTTTCTCTCCATCTCTCTCTCCTCCCCCCTCCATATCTCTCTCTCCCTCTCTCTGCGGACTTCCAGCCCAGGGTGGCCGGCGGCGCCGGAGACCAGCAGGCCAGGCCGCGGCACGCCGGAGGCTGGCGCCGGCCAGGCCGGCGACATGGGAGGCCGGCCAGGCCACCAGACCGGGCGGCGCAGGTGGGGGGGCGCCAGCCCCCACCTCTATTCCTCTCCTCTCTCTGGCGGATGGGCCCCGGCGGCCACGGGCGCCGGAGCGGCGCCGGGGTAGCGCCGGCGCCGGCGCCGGCGGGGCAGCGACGCCGGCGAGCGGCGGGCGCGCGGCGGCGGCAGCGGCAGCGCACGCTGCTGCTGCCGTGGCTTCTGTTGGAAGAAACCCAATGGGTTTTGGGTTTGGGTTTAATCCAAACCCGCCCATTTGCCTCAAACCCGACCCATTAAAGGTACTATTACATTTAAGCCCCTGGTAAATTTCTAAATTACTTTTAGGCCCCTATAAAATTACAAATAGCCCCCTGGATAATTTCAGTTATTACATATTTAACCCCAGTTTATTACTTTCAGTATTCGGGCGATAACTGGAGCATTCGGACTCCGATTCAGACGATTCTAGATCTGTTGCGATCGTGAGAACGAAAGCTACAGTCCTGTAGCAAGTTTGTGAGTGTTTTCCTTTTCTAAATTATAATTATTTATTCATGTGTTGATTGCTTTAGTTACGACATCGTAATTATGGGTTAAGCACTAGAATTGTTCCGTCCTAAAACATTGTAATAAGAATTGATATAGATATTAATGTGAGGATAAATGATAGAAGAGCAAGTCGAGGATCGCTAGACACTGTCACTGTATGGATAACTAGTATGGATACACTCTACTGTTACATGGACACCAAGACACGCATACTCATCTCTTACGGGATCTTGTCCCTACTCCTCTGTCACCTTTACCGACCCACTGATACACTAAGCACCGTAGTAAATGTAGATATCGCTACACTGAATATCGGTATTTCACGTAGCGTTCACGTAGTTTCATGTACAGTCTCACCGTTACATAGATACTGAGATTCATGATACTAGTACTGTATATCTGGGACCTACCATATACGGATATTCTAGGACACTGAATACTGTCATTTAGAGTGATGTCCTCATTACATGGACACACTAATCACTGTCAGGACATGAACGTGCACTGAGATAGTATACGTATAGACCACTACACGGACTTTACATATCACTGTCACACATGCATGCATTTCATATCTACATATCACGGTTACACGTGCATGTCACTGTTACATGTGCATGTCACTGCTACACGTGCATGTCATGTTTATATATCACTGTTACACATGCATGTCATGCTTCCCTTGACTCATGCTTATATGGTTTCTCTATCTTCTTGTCATACGGATCACCATGATTATTACATGTATTATTGTTCCATGCTCCCGATTCATGATATATGATTGTTACCTGTTACTGATACGGGTATTCTTGTTACTGGACATGCGAGCTGTTGATATGCGATATGTGGGAAGCTCACTGTAGGCTGTCTAAAAATGACTAACAGACCAGCCATTAAAGAAGCAGTCTCAAGCTCTAGACGCGAGGAAGCGAGGCCGCGTCTCAGCATTAAGACGCGTTGGCTCTACACCCGCGTCTCGACGTTCAGACGCGTCGGCCCGAAGCCCGCGTCTCAGCATCAAGACGCGTCGGCCCGAAGCCCGCGTCTCAGTATCAAGGCGCATCGGCCCGACGCCCGTGCCTCAGCATCCAGACGTGAAGGCCCGAAGCCCGCGTCTCAAGGCGCGTTTGGCTCGACGCCCGCGTCTCAAACTTCAAGGCGCGTTTGGCCCAACGCCCGCGTCTCAGTTGCAACTGCCCTGATTGCGGGGCCAGTCACCGCGCATGTAGCGGGTAGTGGCCCCTCATGCGGGAGCGTTTTCAGGAGGCACCTTCACCCCCTGAGATCCCTATAAATAGCCTTGTTTGCTATGAAGAGAGGATCGGAGTTTTTGGAGAAGGGAGAGAACTTTAAGAAGATCGAAGCTTGGGCAAAGATCGGAGTTTTGAGGGGAGAGAGCTTTGAGATAAGGCATCATCAAAATCAATCCCGGCAAGAGGATCATCAAGAGGGAAGCACGACTCTTCAGCGAGCTTACTGAGTACTAGCCGCTCTTCGCCTACCTCCTCTTTGAGAGTTTTGGTAGACGGAGCTGAGTTACTCTCTCTACCGACCGAAGAGAAGACCCCCGACGGTCCAGGACGGTCATCTGGTCAACGGAGAACAAGATTCACTCTCCATCGCCACACGAAGAACCCAGCTTTAAACAAAGGGAAGATTCAGACATCCTCCCTCCCTTGTAACTGGAAAAGAGGGAAGAGTAGTTCTTTTGGTTGTAATCGTTTCGCTTGAATCAAGGAAATCTTTTACAGCTAAAACCACTTTCTCCGACCATCAAACTTTCCGGCCCCATACAAGAGATGGCGACTCCGCTGGGGAAAACCTTCGTTACTGACGAGCGCACCGTGGTGCAAGATGACGTTCTCCGTAAGGGGAAAATGGTCGAATCCCTCGTCGTCGAGTTCGACCAGGCGAAGTATGAAGAGTTCCTCTCTTCTGGCTCCAAGAGCCCAAAGACCCGCGTCTGCCGCAGGGTCTCAAGTGGACAGCCCCCTGAAGCCCAATCTGAGGCTCTATCGGGTGCTCCTGCTGCCCACTGTGCCAAGTTTGGTTCACGCGCCGACGCCTCCCAGAAGGCCCGCGTAACCTCAGACTCCTCTGCTGCGATCAACCGCGTCGCGCAGAACACACGCGCCAACGCCTCTCTGAAGGCCCGCGTGGTCCCCGGCACATCTACTGGTGCGATCGACCGTGTCGCACATAACGCTCGCGTCAGCGTCTCTCAGGAGACCCGCGTGGCAAACACCCCTGGTTCTACAAACCAGGAAGTTGTTGGCTTCTCTCTTCCTCCACGGCGCAATCGGAATGCCGAGCGTCGACAGAGAAGACGCGCGCGTCAACACTCGGTCGGAACCGTTGGTTTTCTGACTGGGGTTGAACGCAGCGTACGATCCGATGCCTTGCCCGCACCTCGTCCAGTGCGAGAGATCCGCGTTTGGCGACCCAAACGCGAGACTCCCCAAGTTGGGCCTTCTGGAGACCAACTTGCCACACGCCAAAGTGAAGCTTCTGCGTCTTGTCAAACGCAGGAAGCACGCGCCCATAGGCGTGGGGCCCAGCAGCCCACTCTCTCCCAAGTCTCTCTGCTCCAACGCAGCAGACAGCAACACGAAAGTCGCGTCTCATATCAACAGAGACGCCAGATGCGCGTGACGCAGCCGCGACGCAACAGCCGCGTTTCTGAAACCGTGTCCAGGCTGAACAGCACATGACTGTCTCCCGTCGTCCACGTTGCGAGACCAGTCTCTTTAATCCCCCTCCCACAGATTTGAGGGATTATTTGACAAGGAAAAGGAGTGCCAATCAGACCACTTCTCCATGCTGCTGTCAACAGCTCATCCAGATGCTCTCTGGATGCCATTGCGAGTCAGGCGTGCACCAGCCGTCTTTAATTAGACAGCTGACCCTGATTCCCCCGTCAGCCAAAAGAAGACGCTCCCACAGGAGGAGAACCTTCTCTGACATCGAGTACCCGGAGCTCACTGCAAATATGACAAGCAGGAGTAAGGGGAAACAAATTGCAGTCAGCCCAGATGACTCCGAGTCTGACTCTGTACCGGAAGGAGTGTATCAACACACTCGCACCCGGACGGGGGTCATTCCCCCAATTGACTATAATGCCTTAGCCCGCGGCATTAGAACGGGTGATTCTCACTCTGCTGTAGTGGGGTCGCAAGCTTCAAACTCTTCCGTCGAGAAGGAGGCTTCCGCCTACATGGCAGACACTCCTGAGGAGACGACCAGGCGTTTAGAACAGACGCAGAAGCACCAGATGGATATAATCGCCTCTCAACAGAGATCCATTGACTCCCTCAAGCATATGCTCGAGAAATTGCTTGAAGAAAGAGCGAGGTCTCCCCCTAGACGACCGAAGGGCAAAGGGAGAAAAGGAGGAAGCCCACCCTCCGAATCTTCTGACGAGACACGACGATCTACCTCGGATGTGTCCAAGCCCTCGTCGCAGGCAAGAAGCGACCAGACCCCGGGAAAGGCTCATGCTAAAAGAATGAGTCAACTGGAGCAGCGCCTCGAGGCCCTTACCAACCGTAAAGGCCTCCAAGAAGCTGGAGTAGTCCGGCCCTATCCGGCCGAGTGGGACTTAGTCCCGTACCCTCCTAAGTTCAAGGCTCCAACCCTCCAAGCATTCGACGGGAAGGGGTCACCCAACCAGCACATCTACTACTTCAAATCCCAGACCGGGAATGTGGTAGATAATGACGCCATCCTGGCGCGACTGTTCATCGGCACCCTGAAAGGGTTGGCTTTTGAGTGGTTTATGAAGCTCCCGGAGGGTTCTATCAAGAACTGGGGGGATCTAGAGAAGCTGTTCTTGACACGCTTCTTCGAAGACGACTCCGAAGTCACAATGCCTACCCTTTTAGCTACAAAACAGCGAAAGGGAGAGTCCGTCAAGTCTTTCGTAGAAAGATTTCGGAACATGGCACTCCGATGTCCAAGCGGCATGACCCAGGCCACCCTGGTGGAAACATGTCGCCATAATCTCCAAACCTCACTCCTTGCTCAAATAGGAGTTGCTGAAAGCCGCACCTGGAAACAATTAGTCCAGCAAGGTGAACAGGCTGAGGAGATTGTCGCCCGCGTCAGAGCGGAAGAAGGCAAGCCCAGGCCAGAGAGGTCGACAAGGCGTGCACCAGACACATCCCTCCAAACCAAACGGAAGGATAACTTGGCGACGGAGACCAAATCTCCCACCAAACCTCAAACAGGCAGGGCAAGTGGCTCTTCAAGCCAGCCACGCGCCAACAAGCAGTATTCCTTCAAGGAGGAACACGTCGATTCGCTCTTCAAGCTACTCAACAAGAGCAATCGACTGAAGCTCCCTGAAATTAGGCGCCCGGAGGAAGTCGGCAAGACCGACAATCCCACCTACTGCTTATACCACAGGATGCTCGGTCATCCTACCAAAAGCTGCTACGTCTTTAAGGACATCCTTCAAGCTCTGATTGACGCGGAGGTATTAAAACTCCGACCGGAGCAGAAGAAGATGACGGCCAACATGACGTCGATTCTCCAGTTTGGGACACGACCCCCGACACCCGTGGGGGTGATCTCTGTCCCGAAAGGAGAACTGAGGGTGGTCAACACAGACCCTCATCAGCAGCAGGAGAAAGGCTTGGTACCCGTCCCTACACCTCGAGGGGAAATCATGTGGGTCCACCCTGACCTCGTCGACGAGCAACAATGGACGACTGTGACCAACAGGAAGTCCAAAGGCAAAGGGAAGGCTTCATCTTGCCATGTGATATGCGCCTCCTCTCGAGAAGCGGACACTGATGTTCCCTCGCTGACTGACTCAGAAGAGGAAACAATAGTCCTGGCCGCAGAGCCCAGCCAACCTACGGCGGGGACCCGTTCAGGACAGGCATACTTGAAGCAGTACGGCGAGACAGCAGCGGCTTCTCCGCAACCAGCCGTGGAACCAGCCAAGCCCTCCTCTAAACAGCCTGGGGAGAAGCAGAAAGAAACTCGGTTTTCTCGAGTTCTTGCGAAAGGTGTAACGGAAGGATCCTCGACACCTTACAGTTTTGATGTCTTGGCTCAATTAGCCAACATCCCGGCACGCATTACCTTGTATGAGCTCCTGAGGCTATCAAAGTCAACCAGAGAGGCTCTACAAGAAGCTTTGGCCAATGCTGAGGTCTTCATGACTCGTGTGCCAAGGGAGGAAGATGTAGAGGATTGCCTCCACGCCTCCCCAAATGCTCCCTGCATCACCTTCACAACAGATGACATGCAGGTTAAAGGGAAGCATGACCGACCCCTATACTTCACAGGGTATATTGGGTCATCCGAGGTGAACCGCATCCAGGTAGACCCAGGGTCCGCACTGAGTATCATACCTCGCCGGGTCATGCAATTTCTAGGCATTCCTACCCATCGTCTGAGCCCTACCCAGACGACTATTTACGGGTTCAATGCCAACAGCTCCCGCCCAATGGGGAAGATCAAGCTCAAATGCCAGATCGGGAGCCTCAAGTCAGAAGTGACGTGTTACGTCATTGACGCGGACACTTCCTACAACCTGTTGCTGGGACGACCATGGATTCACCGCAATTCCATCGTTCCCTCTACTCTCCACCAAGTCATGAAATACATTGACGAGAGTGGACAGGTCCGAACGTTGATTGCCGAAAGGCATCCGTTTAAAGGGGTTGAAAATTATTTCACGGACTCCCTCTTATATCAGGATCCGGAGGAGACTAATGAAACCCCACAACCAGAGGAGCCAGACTCTGGTAATGAAGCTGACATTGAGCCTGAGAAAGAAGAGTGCCTGTGGGAGTTGGAGCCCATTGTAAAGAGCACTAATAAGCTCGATGTTGATACCACCGACGATGCAGGCGGTTGGTATATTAATGAAGATTTAGATTTCGCGTATTTCCCTGCGTGTGAGTCTGATTCAATACCGTCGGATACTGGTACCGACGTAGATGAGGATGTCTGGTCGGCAATGGATGCTTTGACATCATTGCATGTACCCATAAAATCATCCTTCGGGACGTACCAGGATAATGGAGACGCGCAAGAGTCTGTATTCATGGTTCCAGCCAGACGAAAAGGCCAAAGACCAATACTTTTTGGGCGAATCGCATCTGAACCAATGCCCCACGAAGAATCGGAAGGTGAGAATGAATCCCCTCAGTTCGATCATTATGAACCGAGAACGCTCAAGATGATGAAGCGCATGGGGTATGATCTAACCAACAGGCCAGGATTGAACTTCGGAAAAGGAAGAAGAACACTGCTTCGATCCTTTGTACCGAAAGGAAAAACCCCTGATTACTATCATCAGACGCGCCGGGGGTTGGGCTATATATCAACTCCAGTGCCATCAGCCTCTGATTCGGAGAGACTATCAAGTCATGACTGCTCATCAGACACGTCGTCGTGGGAATCAGATGTCAGTGTCGGCAACATCTTCAAAGGGCTTTCAGTAAACATGGTTTCGATAAGCCATCTGGAGGATGAAGATGAAGAAATGATCCAATCCGATACAGATCCTTGGATCAAACATTTGAATGCTCTTTGGGACATCCGCTTTGAACAGCGTGAGCCACCCACAGAAGACGAGGTTGTTCAAGTCAACCTAGGAGATGAAGACAATCCTAAACCCATCTTCATAAGTGACGGCCTGTCGCCTCCAGAGAAGAAGGATTTAATATCTCTTGTACAAGAGTATATAGATGTCTTCGCCTGGAATTATGAGGACATGCCTGGACTTGATCCTCAAGTGGCTATGCATCGCCTCAACATCAATCCGGACATGAAGCCTGTTAAACAACAGCAGCGACGGTTCCGTCCAGAGATAATGGAGGCAATCCAATCAGAAGTCAGGAAGCTTATTGACTCCGGCTTTATCAGGGAGGAACAGCATCCCGACTGGGTAGCCAACATCGTCCCCGTCGCCAAGAAGAACGGGAAGATCCGGATCTGCATCGACTTCCGTGATCTAAACGAGGCCTGCCCCAAAGACGAATTCCCATTGCCAATCACAGATGTCATGATTGACAATACTTGTGGATTCGAGCGAATGTCCTTTATGGACGGGTTCTCAGGATATAATCAAATCAAGATGTATCCCGATGACGAAAAGCACACCTCCTTCAGGACACCTCTAGGGGTATATTGCTACACCGTCATGCCCTTCGGTCTGAAAAATGCGGGGGCAACCTACCAAAGGGCCATGAATGCCATTTTCCATCGACAGATACGCAAAACGGTGGAATGTTATGTCGACGACATCGCGGTGAAAAGCCGCACTAAAGGTGATCACATAGCAGACCTGAGGGTGGTCTTCGACATCATGCGGGCTCATCAATTGAAGATGAACCCCACCAAGTCCTTCCTGGGGGTAGCCAGTGGCAAATTCCTAGGGTTTGTTGTGACTTCCACAGGAATCCATTTGGATCCGGAGAAAGTCCGTGCTATCTAAGAGATGCAACCCCCCAGAAGCCTCAAGGAGCTCAGAGGATTACAAGGACGATTGGCATACATCCGCAGATTCATTTCAAATCTCTCCGGGAGATGCCAACCCTTCGCTAAGCTGATGAAGAAGGGCGTTTCGTTCATTTGGGACGACGCTTGCCAGCAAGCATTTGAGGAGATCAAGCACTACCTCACCCAACCACCAGTCCTGGCGGCTCCGGTATCCGGAAAGCCTTTCCTGGTGTACGTCCGATCAATGGATCATTCTTTGGGAGCTCTACTAGCTCAGAATGATGACCAGGGGCGAGAACAAGCAATCTACTACCTAAGTAGAACGATGATCGGAGCCGAACATCGGTACAACCCGATCGAGAAGGAATGTTTGGCACTGGTGTTCGCTATTCAGAAAATGCGACACTATCTGGTGGGCCAAACCATAAATGTCATATCCAAAGTCAACCCCCTGAGGTTACTTATGACAAAGCCTTCTTCACTAAATGGCCGGCTGGCAAAATGGGCCATATTGCTATCACAATATGAGATGCATTTTCTGCCACAAAAGGCTATTAAGGGACAAGCGGTGGCGGACTTCTTAGCTGAACACCCAGATCCCAGGGCAGCCAAACTCTACGAGGATCTCCCAGACGAGGTCGCCGAAGCCTGCCTGACCCAGACATTGTTCGAAGGACAAGTATGGCAACTTTTCTTCGATGGTGCATCAAGAACAAGCCCTAAGGGACACACAGTAGCGGGGGTAGGAGTGGTACTCGTCTCCCCACAAAATTACGTGATTCCCCGAGCTATCTCGTTAACCGAGCCCTGTTCCAACAATGTGGCGGAATACAACGCTCTTTTGATAGGGATGCAATTCGCCGATGAGATTGGCGTTAAAAATCTCGAGGCGTACGGTGACTCCAAACTCATCGTCAGCCAGGTTCGCGGAGAGTATGAGGTCAGGCATGAAGATCTAGTACCCTACTACAACGCGACAATCCACATGGCCGAGAGGTTTTCAAACTTCTACATAGACCATGTACCGCGCAAGCAAAATGCGCATGCAGATGCACTTGCATCCCTTGCTGCCTCCTTAGCTCTTCCAGCTGGAGCAATGGAGAAGATATTCGTCTATAGCCACGACCTATACTGCCCAAAAAGTCCCCTCAGAGACTACCAGAGGTCAACGGGAGATCGTCGCGGTAAGGAAACACTTGAAGTGTCAACCGATCCAGAGCTTAAAGACTGGCGATTCCCCTACATTGATTTTGTCTTATACGGCATCTTGCCCGAAGACACCAGGGAGGCGGCTGCCATCCGAAGGAAAGCCTCCAAATTCTACTACAATGCGATTTCGCGAACATTGTATCGTAGATCGTATGACGGGATCTTACTCCGGTGCCTCTCATCAAAAGAAGCCCACGAAGTGTTGAAAGAAGCCCACGATGGTACGTGTGGAGCTCATCAACCTGGCCCGAAGCTGGCAAACCGACTCCAAAGATTGGGTTACTACTGGCCCAAGATGGTTGCCGATGCTGTTGCCTACGCCAAAAGATGTCACGCCTGTCAAATACATGGCGATTTCATCCATCAAGCACCAGGATACCTCCACTCTACGACCTCTACCTGGCCGTTCGAAATGTGGGGGATGGACGTGGTGGGTCCTATCAGCCCACCATCATCAAAGGGACATCGGTTCATCCTAGCGATAACCGATTACTTCTCAAAGTGGGCCGAAGCTATCCCTTTGAAAGAGGTGAAATCTTCTAACGTGATCAAGTTCGTGAAACATCACGTTATTTACCGCTTCGGTGTGCCTCGGCGGATTGTCCATGACAATGGACCCCAGTTCATCAGCCAGGCTTTTCAGAGATTCTGCGCCAAGTTCAGAATCCAGAGTGTGTCATCAACGGCATACTATCCGCCCGCTAACGGCCTCGCAGAAGCTTTCAATAAGACTATTGGCAAGCTTCTCAAGAAATTCGTCTCGAAAAGTCAACGAGACTGGGACGATAAGTTGGGCGAATGCTTATGGGCCTATCGCACGACTGTGCGAACCCCAACTAAAGCCACGCCATTTTCCTTGGTGTACGGATGCGAAGCCGTCCTTCCACTGGAAATCCAAATTCCATCTCTTCGCGTCGCCTTGACAGCGGAAATGACAACAGAGGAGAAGCATCGACAGCGACTCCAAGAATTGGAAGCCTTGGACGACAAGCGTCTGCAGGCCCAACAACAAATCGAGCTTTACCAAGCTCGTATCACCAGAGCCTTCAACAAGAAAGTCAAATCCCGAACTTTCAAGAAAGGCGACCTCGTCTTAGCCGTCCGAAGACCCATGGTCATGACGCACAAGACGAAAGGAAAATTCCAACCCAAATGGGAAGGACCGTTTGTAGTAGAGTCAGTCTACTCAAATGGATCATATCGCCTCATAACCTCAAATGGCGATACACTCATGATGCCAATCAATGGCAAATTCCTGAAGAAATACTATCCCTAGATGGCTTTCTTCCACCGACCAAGTTAAAAATACACCTCTGATCGGAAACATCCAACGCCTCCAACGGCTAAAGATAGAGGAAAATGTTGGCTTTTAAGTCCAACATAAGTCTTCGACAACTCATCATGCTGAGGGGAATAGCATGGCTAGCCCAACTCAAACGGTAGTTGGTAAAGGCACCTCAAATCCGTTAATAGCTGAGGGTTTGCTAAAAATCCTGCTGATCAACTTAAAAAAATACACCTCTGATCAAAAACATCCAACGCCTCCGACGGCTAAGGATAGAGGAAAATGTTGGCTTTTAAGTCCAACATAAGTCTTCGACAACTCATCATGCTGAGGGGAATAGCATGGCTAGCCCAACTCAAACGGTAGTTGGTAAAGGCATCTCAAATCCGTTGATAGCTGAGGATTTGCTAAAAATCCTAAGCGGATTTGATTCCACTCTTCCCTTCAAAAATCCCTTACCAATTCTCATCCATAGAATGGTAGGACCACTAAATGCAATCATTACCATGTTAACACTATACCTCTGGTAATGAATACTCTTTGTCGAGTACAAACCTGGCTTGTTAACTCTGCATAGAGTAACAAACTCTCAAATTTGCCAAGTTAACACTATACCTCTGGCACCTCAAATTCCACTTGTCAATTCTCATCAATAGAATGACAGGTCCTCAAATTGCTCCTATCGCAAGCAAATTCTTGTCAAGTTAATATCACACCTCTGACAAAACTACTGTTTAAAGTTAACATTACACCTCTAAGCGGTACTTCGAGTGCCTGTCAAGTTAATATCACACCTCTGACAGTCACCTTTCTTCAGACTTCCATATCGAAGCTGAAATGGACGATGCCAAGTTAACACTACACTTCCAGCATCCGAGTCATTGCTAAGTTCAACAATACACCTATGGCTATGACCTTTCCTCGACTTCCTTGTCCAAGCCGAGATGAATGATGCCAAGTTAACACTACACTTCTAGCATCCGAGTCATTGCTAAGTTCAACAATACACCTATGGCTATGACCTTTCCTTGACTTCTTTAAGCCGAGACGACTAATGCCAAGTTCAACATTACACCTCTAGCATTTCTATCACTGTTAAGTTAAACATCACACCTATGACAGTGACACCCTCAGTTTTCCCAAATAAAACTGAGATGCTGATGAGTTAGGTTAATATCACACCTCTAACTCACGTCCTTGTCAAGTTAATATTACACTTCTGACAAGACTACTTCTAAACCGTTAAGTTAATATCACACCTCTAGCGGTAAAAATCTTACTAGATTCCCCACGAGTCTAGTTTCATTTGATATTCTCCCCAACCGAGTATCAAATTCATTTGGGAAGGTATTGTTGGTTAACATTACACCGATAAACAATGCTTCTATCAAAATCCCTAGCTGATCTTAAATCAAGTTAATCCCAAATCCTTGATAAAAGTTCACTTTCTCTGGGGGTACGCACTCCACCTGTCACTTTCTTTTATAAAGTGGCGGGTCCACCAAAATCATTCTTTTGCTTCTAAAACAAAACGTTCAAGACAACAGAAAGAGGCAAAAAGAAAAGTGTCACTTTTATTCATATCCAAACACATGAAAGTGATACAAAACGCTCTCTTATACAATGAGATTGAGTGTTACAATTAAGGAGTACAAAGAAGTCCCTCTCCCTCTCTGAGGCCGTACTCACTCCTTGAAGCCGCATCTGATCCTAAGTGCATGATGTCCGAAGAAGTGGCGACTGTTGGAACCGGTTGCACTTTGATGCATGACGCCAACTTCGAAAGCGCCCTAGCTGACTAGGCCAAGAGCAATGGTGTTCTTGAGGTCCGGTGGCAACAGAAGGTCCTGCAACCCTTCGTTCAGGCGCGTCTCTTTCCCTAGCAGATCATCCAACAAACATGGAGTAACTTTTGGGGTGAGAAAGGAAGTTTAGGAGTCATCACAAAGGATGCCACCCTCCACTCGGTCCAGCGGCAGCAGAAAGTCCTGCATTCATCACCATCCCTTTCCCCAGCAGGCCATCCAACGGAATGTCCTCGATGTCACTTCTGGAGTTGGGAGAGGAAGAGGATCTTCTCCGCCACCGTAACCGCCGGACCACCCTCGCCGATACTCGGCCTATCCATCTCTTGCACCAGATCTGAAGAGACCTTGGCGAGGGTTGGGTCCTCGTCAGAGATATAATTTAATCTCTCACAAACGACGAGGACCATAATTTAATCTCTCACAAACGAACGTGGAGCAAGTTCGCCAGCCGGTATATTCTTTCTGGGGCCCAGCAAACCTGAAAAAGGACAAGCAAGCCTACCTGCAAAGAATAAGCAAGAGAGTCAGAAAATCTGGAACTCAGTACATTTTCTATAAAGGAAACTGAGTAATAGAACGCGGCAGCCATTCAAGACTTCAGACGCGGGAATGACCCGCACAGTCAAACAGACGCAAGTCAAACTGCGCCACGCATAGGATTCAAACGCGGCCTCAGTTTGTACCCGCGCCTAATGCACCAGACGCAAAGAATTTCAGAACGCCAAAAAATTGCCATCTTTCTGTTGGGTGAACAGGAGTTGCAAGATTCAGGTCTGAAACGCGCCAAGGCAGTAAAACGCAATGGGCAAAGCCAGCGTCAAGCGCCTGCATTCAGAGAAGTCACTGGCACAAATTCCAGAGGAGGAATGCACCGGGACTTCATTCAGATCATCATGCCGAAGTTCAGGCTATACACATCATCGGGGGACATACCAGCAGAGACCTCTGGCCAGAGTTGGCCTCTCTGCACCCAAACGCAGGCGTCCAAGATGATCCGAGAGGGGGTTCTTCTTGAAGAGACCAAACCGAAGCGTGAGAGCTCTGGGTCATCTTCATCCTCGGAATTACCTTCGTCCATGCAGACGGAGTCCCTATCAAGAAACTCTTTTCTGAAGAAGGTGGGACTTCTCAAAGCAATCCACCAAAGAGAAATAATCCAAGCTTGGATTATAGAAGGGGAGCGCACCCTATTTATAGGCAGGCCCTAATAACTGCCATTAATGGGGCGTTAATTGGAACCGTCACGCACGATTGTCAAAGCCCAGTGGAGGATTGACGCGTGGAACGACGCTTTGGGAACCGTCACGCACGATTGTCAAAGCCCAGTGGAGGATTGACGCGTGGAACGCCGCTTTGGAAACCGTCGCAAGCACCGATTTTCAACCGCCCGCGTCGGTTTTGCCTTTAAGGGCAATAACTCCTGAGTCCAATGAGGAGTTGACGCGTGGATACCTGCTTTGGGAATCAACGGATGACTCGGAATCCCAATCGACAGAGGAGACCTGACGAGCAAAGATCTCCTAAAATCTTGAGTCAGATCACATTAGACGCAGGTGGGAAAGCCGCGCGTCTGCCCGATCCGCGCAAGACAGATTTGCGTTATTCAGAGCTGCGTCTCACCTTGTGATTGACGCTGCGTCTCAGGGACTGACAGCCGCGTCTTACTTTACGGATCAATGCCGCGTCTCATCTTTTGATTGACGCCGCATCTCATCAAGATGACCGCGTCTCACTTTATGATTGACGCTGCGTCTCAGTAAAAGGACTTAGTGAAATCTAAGTTCCGGTAGACTGATGACCGCGTCTCACCCTGTGGGATTAATGCCGCGTCTTGCCAAGACCGCGTCTCATTAAAAGAACTTAGCCCTACCTAAGTTCAGTAATCACAACTAGTGATCAAGAGTTGGACTCATCCACAACAGGACAAAGAAATTGGGACAAAAGCTTTAAAGAAAACTTCTATTATATCAAAAATGATAGAAGTGGATACAAACACTCTTAATAAATAGAGTGTCCCTTTTCTTTACAAAAAAAAAAGAAGAAGAAAAGAAGGCTAAATGTCCTGGCTCGCCAAGGAACGGATTTGTTCCCTAAGGCGGTGAATCTCATGCTGGCGCGTCCTCTCAGCCTCCATGATAGCCCGGTCCCGCAGCTCCGTCTCAGATAAGAAACTCCTGGCAGCCAGCTGCATCCGCAGAGATTCCACCCTGGAAGATTGCAGGGATAGACTCTCTTCAGCACGCGCCGTAGCAGCCCGTTGCTCCTCAAGCTCCTTTTTGAGGGAAACAAGTTTCTCCTCATTTAGCGCAAGAACAGCTTCCGCCTTGGCGATAATGTCCCGAGTTCTGAGGATGACCTGCTCCGTGCTCTGCACACTGAGCTCAGATTCCCTCGAATCTCCGGCTAATTTTTGAAATTCAGCCTTGGAATATTCAAGGTCACGGACCTCGGCAGTGATCTGCGCCTCCGCCTCCTGTCGCTCCCGTTCCTGAGCAGCTAGGAGCCTAGTCAGGATGGCCTGGGCCTCACCGGAAGAACCAGCATCTTCTAAAGATTCCAGCTCCCGCAGGTTATCTCCAAGTTGCTCTACCACCTGCAGGCATGCCCTGGCAAGTGAAGGGCCTCCCGCCAATTCGACGCTCACGGCCATATTTTCAAGAAGCCTCTGGGCGAACTGGAAGGTGCTGTGTCCACGGAAGATGAGATCAATACAGGATCCCATCGAGGTGAAGAATTGTTGCACCATCTGACGTGCCAGCTCCCCCATGTCTTCACCACCTAAGAAGCTTCCCGACCCTTTTTCTGTCACGGGATAAGGGATATAGGGCGGGTCTTCTCGCACAAGAGCCGTGCCGGCCGTCGATGTGGCAAGAGCAAGACTACCCACTGGCGCTTCCTGGAGCGCCGCCTCTGCAGGAGCCTCCACGACCAAGGAAGGAGTTGTAAGCATAACCTCTTCAGAAACTTCCACCGAGGATTGAGCTGTGTGGCCTTCTGGAAGGGTGCCGATCGTCAGACTCCCCACCTGAGCCCCCTCAGTCAGAGCTGCCTTACTAGGTTCGAGGTCCAGAGGCGTCGAGTCCTGTAGAATGGGAGTCTCCCCAGCTTCAGCAGTAGCCTTCTCCACCGGCGGAGTGAGAGCCTCCTCAGCCTCAATGGTTGTTTCCCCTACTGGCAAAGGGGAAGGCTCCCCAACTTCAACAGCTGCCCCCACTGAGGTTGTCTCGGCAGCCGAGACCTCAATTCCCTTAGGCTGGGTCAACACTGTTTCCATCGCCTCGACATGCGAGGAAGTTGTACCTTCAGCAGGGATTATAGCCGGCGGTAACGCAGTCGATGATTCGCCCCCATATATTTTCCCCTCCGAGATGCGTGAGAACTTACTCGGGTCAGGAAAAGCGGGTTCATGGCCGTAGTCGACTTTATCTTCAAAGTCGCTTTCCGTATCAGACACGGAAGACGACAGTTCAACGCAAAGGTCCTCGGTGACCGGGGCCTTGCCACCAATCACCCCAGTGGTAGGACTAGGGTCGATTATCCGAGCGCTGGAGATGAAGACACTAGGAGGCCCTGACCGCTGTGCCTTGTCTCTCCCTTCACGAGCAGAAGAAGGCTCAGACCGAGCTGAGAACCCTGGAATTTGGACGTTCCCTCCCACGAGCTGTACTTCCTCGTCAGCTATAGTGAGTTTGTCAACCAACTCCCCCTCTCCCGCAATCTTACAGGTCCCTCTGTGCGACCTAGGAGCACGGATTAAACTGGGGAGATTTTTATCCTCTGGCGGTTCCTCAACCATGATAAAGAGATCTTCAGGACAGTCCTCAACTCCAGCAGAAATGCCTTCCGAGGGAGAGACTTCTGTTGCTAAATCCCTCCGAGCCCTCTTCGAAACAGGACCAGCAGTTGAGGTAGGACCCCGACGACGCTTACTCACCAATTCTTGAACCTTGGTGGTAGAAGGCCCCTCCGGTGGCCCTAGCTTGGTTCTACTCCGGGTTACTCGGAGCTCCTCTCTTGAGCCTCCCTCGGCTTCTCTCTGAGATGCTCTCTCCAGCTCTTTCTGGACCTTTAAATACTGGGTGATCATGTGCGAGCATTTGCCAGACTCCGACTGTGTTTTGAGATAGGCATTAATGCCCTCAATACCTGTATACCCAGGAGCAAAATCCGGTGACTGGTTTACCCGAGAATACCAGGTGCAGAAAGTGAAGCTGGTAAGGTTCTTCGGCTCCTCGACGGGCAAACGGAAAGTTGCCTCTATCCCCCCAGCCACGCTATAATACCAGGCTCGAGCACCTTCGCACAGATTCCCGTCAAAGGCAAGTTGTGTATTCGGATTGCCGACATAAAGCTGAGCATAGCCAAACTGTCGGGCAAAACGACTTGGCATATACGGTTCGATAGTGCAGGAAGTCCCTTGGCGAAACAGCACATATCCTGGTCGTATATTGATCAACCACCGGAAGACTCCCGCAGACAGTTGGGTGAGGTCATCCCGACCTATAGAATCAGTGAATTGCTCACCAAAGGATGCACCAGGAATTCCAGGGAAGCAGCGGTTGAGCTGGTAATTGGCGGCATTTGAGAGACGTCTCCGAATATAATATATATAGGTGTCACTCCAATCCGAGTCTTCCAGCCGCCTCACAAAAGGGACAGGACTCGTACTCCCACGCGCCGTTGTCATCAGAGAAGGGCAATGCATCACGTACCAGGCCATGAGATACGTGTAAGGCAACTCCATTCGGGGGTTGGGACGCCTTGCCGTCGGGTTTCCCTCTGAGTCGACATACGGCTTGCCTTGAGAGTCGACAGTCCTTGGAGCCTCGCATAGTCTCTTGGCTAGCGCCCGCAACCCGCTCTGAATGCCAGCCGCCACGGCCGGAAGAAGGGCTATAGGACGGCCATGGGCCAGGAGCACTGCTGGATACACCACGTCGGCAATAATGACTTCATGATGCCGTGTAGGTACCACGCAACGCTTCAACCACAGCATCAAGAAGCCCGCCAACAGCGCTCGACTAGAGATAGAAGCCCGGGCCCGGTGATGATAGCTTTCGAAAAGCGTATCAGGTTCGAAGCCGTCCTCGTTCGACCCAGTGGTGTAAATGCCCTCAGAAGCTTGTGCGACCATGTCGTCAACTCCCTGTTCAGAGAGGGGAGCCAGTCGAGTTATCGAATGATCCTTCTTGCTGACATTGCTGAATAAGTAATTGGCCCAGGATAGATGCCTGACTCCATGCGTCCTCCAACCGGTTACCTGACCACAAATATGGAAGTGGCACATCACT
The DNA here is from genome assembly GCA_038442645.1 of Agave tequilana. Lineage (NCBI taxonomy): Eukaryota > Viridiplantae > Streptophyta > Magnoliopsida > Asparagales > Asparagaceae > Agave > Agave tequilana. The sequence goes on from JAVJIF010010615.1 coordinate 23,455, forward strand.
TCCCAATAGGTCTCATACACCTCAGGGGAATCCTTCTTTATAAGGTCAAGCTCCCTAGCAGTCGGGACATATTCTTCATAAGGGAACTCCCCCATCACCAGCCCCGAGACCTCATGCAACTCATGCAGTGCAAGGCCCATTTCTCCAACCGGGGTAAAGAATGTCCCCGTCTGAGGGTTGTAGCGCTCCAAGATCCCGAAGAAGTTGTGAGAGCTCATTGGGATACCCCATTGTACGGCCCTGACTGCTGAGTATAATCCCACGTGCTCAAGCAGATCTCCAAGATCGGAGAGGGCAAAACCCACCATCCTGCCCCACCAAGAATTCTCCGTGGAGTGGACCCATCCTGGCAAATGGAACTTGGCCGGATAATCGCCCTCTGCTTCTATGAACGAGTTGAGGAAGGTGGTGGCAAGCTGCGGGATCTCTCCGACTGGAAGCTCAGACTTGCGTGACCCGGGAAACAAGCCGAGGACCGCCCGGTCATGGCAATCATGACGGTATACGTTCTGGGATTTGAAATTCCCAAGGGTAATCTCAGAGATATCCCGGGACACGTCCCACTTCATCTTCCGAAGGACGGACAGATGTTGGAGATAAGACAACGGGAGCATCCTCTCCATGGCTGGAAGGAAGTATCTCCTCTCCCCTATCTGACGGAGCCACCTGTAATTCCCGTCATACATTGGGTTGCCACCGTCGCTGACATGATCTCCAAAGAAGAAAGCAGGCTTCTCCAGCTTGATGTGGGTATCCGTTGCGAAGACTGCATCGGTCATGAGCACCCGAGAAGTCCTCTCATTAACATGGGCAATCATTTCCCTGCGAACTGGCGACCTGTCAGCAGTCACAGGTATGGTCCTTCGCAGTGCAAAAGTCAGACGGTGGTCGGCACCACCCACGCGGCCAAAATGGTGCATCTTGGCAAGTGAACCTGAAACATGCGGCACTGCAAAAGAAAAAGACACTTGGTCAGATACTTTGCCAAAAATAAGGGAAGACGCTAAGTGTTCATAATTCAAAACGCAGCCGAGACATTGGACGCAGGAGTTATCATCCGCGTCCAGACCTGCGAACTTGCACCAAAACGCAGAAGAGATACTGGACGCAGGAATTTTTCGAATCCGCGTCCAGACCTGCAAAGCTGCGTTCTACAAACCAAGACTTATGAAAATTCGAAGTACTTGGACTCAAACGCCAGATTCTACAAAATCGGCGGTTGAAGACACAGAACGCAAGGATCAAATCCGCGTTCTGCAAACCAAGACGTGTGAAATTTCAAAGTGCTTGGACTCGGACGCCAGCACCTGATGACACAAAACGCGGCACAGAACGCATGGATCAAATCCGCGTTCTACAAATCGCGTCCAGAGACCTTCACAATTAGAAATATTCTAAGTGAAGGACCCAGAGTGCAGAGTTCACCAGCGTCGGATCATCAGGCCCGCGCCCCGGTTATCATCTCAAGGACAGCGTCCGAGAATCAAACACGATCTTGTGTTAAAGGTCCTTAGGGTTCTATGAACATGTTTAATGGCGGAACCCACACCGAAGGTGCATTTTTACCTCGGAAAACACCCTCCTGCGCAGAGGAAGCATCTCTCTCAGCCTCGGCGACGGTCGCCCTTGAGGTCGATGCAGTCGGTTTTGTCTTGGGAGCCATTGAAGATCAAGAAATCCGAGCGAGGAGATGAATAGTTGGAGAGAGAAGGAAGTTCTTTTTCTCAGAGAATGCGTTCGTTCGGAGAAGAAGATACATCTCTCTAACTGTTGCCTTTTATAGGCACAGAGATTCGCGAAGATACGCAGCGTTTGGCCCAATAAACGTTGCAGCGAATCGCTGCCTGACGCGTGGAGCCAAATCATTGTTTAAACAGGGAAGATCATGCGTCGCGACCCCGCCACAAGTCAGAAGTTGACACGTGGAGCAGTTCATTTAATGAACCGGGGGATCCACGCGCCAAAAGGCGAAATCTCGCCGTTTCCCCAGGCCAGCTGGCGGCGTAATCATGACATGGCACAGGCGCACGCCCCAAAGTACGCGGCTCTTCGGTGGACATACCCCGTCAGCATCATCATAAATGCATCCAGAAAATCGCGTCTGCCTTATGAAGATCGGTCGCGTTTCCATCGCCAAAAGGTCGCGTCTCGCTAAGAAGTCGCGTCTTTAAGCAGTCTCTGCTTTTTCAAAAAGGAACCTGCGTCCAGTCTCCTGCTTCTGCAAAGTCAGTTCAACAGTACACTGACGCAAACAGACAACCAACCACTCCCGGTCAAAAGCGCACCCGTGACAGACTAAAAGCAATCGGGGAGGTCTAGACTGTGTATCTAGACACTCAACACGATCAACTCTGACGGCTTCAAAGAGTTCAACAGTACACTCACGAAGACCAATTCCAGATAAGATCAAGCCCGAAGCATCAACAGTCCAGTCATAAACGCGAACACGGCTAAGATCCAAAGTGTTCCGAAATCCGTCCCATTCAACTGCGGAATATCAGAAACTTTGGAGGGGGTTCTGTAGGCTGTCTAAAAATGACCAACAGACCAGCCATTAAGGAAGCAGAGTCTCAAGCTCTAGACGCGAGAAATCGATGCTCGCGTCTCAGCATTAAGACGCGTTGGCTCTACACCCGCGTCTCGACGTTCAGACGCGTCGGCCCGAAGCCCGCGTCTCAGCATCAAGACGCGTCGGCCCGAAGCCCGCGTCTCAGTATCAAGGCGCATCGGCCCGACGCCCGCGCCTCAGCATCCAGACGTGAAGGCCCGAAGCCCGCGTCTCAAGGCGCGTTTGGCTCGACGCCCGCGTCTCAAACTTCAAGGCGCGTTTGGCCCAACGCCCGCGTCTCAGTTGCAACTGCCCTGATTGCGGGGCCAGTCACCGCGCATGTAGCGGGTAGTGGCCCCTCATGCGGGAGCGTTTTCAGGAGGCACCTTCACCCCCTGAGATCCCTATAAATAGCCTTGTTTGCTATGAAGAGAGGATGGGAGTTTTTGGAGAAGGGAGAGAACTTTAAGAAGATCGAAGCTTGGGCAAAGATCGGAGTTTTGAGGGGAGAGAGCTTTGAGATAAGGCATCATCAAAATCAATCCCGGCAAGAGGATCATCAAGAGGGAAGCACGACTCTTCAGCGAGCTTACTGAGTACTAGCCGCTCTTCGCCTACCTCCTCTTTGAGAGTTTTGGTAGACGGAGCTGAGTTACTCTCTCTACCGACCGAAGAGAAGACCCCCGACGGTCCAGGACGGTCATCTGGTCAACGGAGAACAAGATTCACTCTCCATCGCCACACGAAGAACCCAGCTTTAAACAAAGGGAAGATTCAGACATCCTCCCTCCCTTGTAACTGGAAAAGAGGGAAGAGTAGTTCTTTTGGTTGTAATCGTTTCGCTTGAATCAAGGAAATCTTTTACAGCTAAAACCACTTTCTCCGACCATCAAACTTTCCGGCCCTATACAACAGGGGTACATAACAGGCATAACAGGAGGCAGGTAACCAATCATGTCGAGAGATTGATATTAGTCCGGTGGCAAGTCATGTCATGACAAGAGGTCTTGCTAAGTAGTAGCATGTCAGGTGATATACATGTGTTAAATAGTATCATGTAATGACAAGTAGTATAAACAGGAGACAGGCATTAGCATGTAGTAAAGCAGTAGCTGAGCACAACTAAGCGGAGCTGAGCAAGCTGGAATACAGACAGCAAGCAGGATTTATCCCTGGAGCGTCTGGCTAGGTTACCGGGACAACTCGGCTTAAAGTGCGAGTAGAAAATCCGGCAGCATCTCGCCTAGACGAATCTAGTGACAAAGCGCTGAACGCTGATCATGATGACCAGGCGGAGCCGAAGACCTGACGGTCCCAATCACTTCCCCTTCGGGACAGTGAGTGACCGAAGGCTGAATACCGAGAAACCTGCCGGCCCCAATCACCTCTCTTTCGAGACAGTGAGTGACCGGAGGCTGAATACCGAGAAACCTGCCGGCCCCAATCACCTATCTTTTGAGACAGTGAGTGACCGGAGGCTGAACTGAGAAACCTGCAATGTTAGTACCACATGAACAAGAATCATCTATAATAATACAAGCATTCGTCACAGAGCAATACATGTCCAGATACTGGCACTAGGCCATACACAATACGGGGACTCAGCCCAATACATAATACATGAAATGGAATACATATCGACCCGACGAAGCGGGGAAACCCAAATGGAGGCGAGAGCGAGAACACTCGCCTAAATCACCGGAAGGCCGAAAAGTCTGGAATCCATGGAACTCGCGCACGCGCCATGAATATAATAATATATATATATATATATGGGAGAGGAGGAGATACAGGGAGACGCGGGTTTGACAGTGGGACGCGAGGGTCGCAGACGCGGGAGTCGCGTCGCAGGAATAGCAGACGCGGGATAGCAGACGCGGGGTTCGCGTTGCGACAACACAAGAAGAACACAGACGCGGGAACAGGCTTTGCGTCGTGTCAAATGCAGAAACGCGCGAAGCGTGTCAAGGGATTGCCCAGACACGGGGTCGAGATCCGCGTTAGGAAACAAACAGAGAGGAGGAAAGGTGCTTCCTTTGTTGTGCCCGACGAAGGGATGTTCGGCCCCAATCCAAAAGGAGGGTACCGGCCCTAAGCCTTGCCAACGGAGAAGAACGCGGACGCGGGAATCACAGACGCGGGAGTCGCGTTGTGAGGACACCACAAACGCGGGGTTCGGGACCCGCGTTCAAATCAGGGCACGAGGGAAACGCGGACGCGGTCGTGGGGTCCGCGACGCGTGAGGAGATCACAGACACGGTTATCAGCCTCGCGTCGTGACGATACAATAACGCGGAGGCCACGTTACGGATGCCTGGACGCGGGGGAGAGATCCGCGTCGGCAAGTCACAAAGAGAGACAGGGAGTTGAGGAGAGAGAGGAAGAGAGTCCAGGAGAGAGAGAGAGAGAGAGTGGGTGAGAGAAAATGGGGGGCCCCAGGAGAGAGAGAAAACAAGGGGGGCTGCTGCCCCCCTCTGGTCCCCGCGCACAGCACCCCCTGCTGGGGGTGCCCGGCCTGGCCGCCGGCCAAGTGGCGGCGCCGGGCGGCGCCGCCCACCGGAAGAGGAGGGGGCGGCTGCCCCCTCAACAAAACCACAGGAGGGGGCTTTGCCCCCCTCCAGCAAAGAAACCAGGGGGGCTGTTGCCCCCCTGCAACAGAGAGAGAGGGGGTTTGCCCCCCTCTTTGGCCACGCACAGGGGCCCAGGTGGGCCCCTGGCTGCCCGCGACCGCCGGCAGGGCGCCGGCGGCGCCGAGGTGCGGGGTGACTCCGGCCACCCCGAAGAGAAGAGGGGAAGGGGTGGAGTTGGGATTTGGGTTTTCTTTGTGGTGGTGGTGGGTTTGGTGGTGATGGGAGGAGGAGAGGAGTTGGGTGGTTGAGGTGGTGGTATTTTGGTGGAGAAGAAGGTGATGGAGGTGGTTGATTTTGGGGATGATGAAGGAGAAGAGGAAGGTGGAGATGGTGAGGAATCTTGAGGAGGAAGGAAATGGAGGAGGTTGTTGTTGGTGATGGAGGAGGTGAAGCTTGGCCGGAGCTTGGGGGTCCTCGCCGGCGTCATGGCCGGAGCGCCGGCGGTGAGGTGCGGTGGTGCGGGTCCTCTCTTGGAGGAGAAGAAGAAGAAGAAGAAGAGAATGAAGGAAAAGAAAGGAAAAAGAAAAGAAAACGAGAAAGAAAGGAGAGAGAGTGTGATGGTGATGGGGATGTGATGGGGAGGTGACCGGGCCCACGTGGAGGGGAGTGGGTTGCTGGGCCGGCGCTGGAGTTGGCGGGAAAGAAAAGAAAAGAAAGAAAAAGGAAGAAAGAAAAGGTAAAATAATAATATTATAATATGGTCGCGAAAATCGACTGTTCCAGAATCCTTCCGAAAAATCCTCAAAAATAGCAAATATTATTCTAAGATGTTTGGTGAAATCGAAATCTAAAAATATAATGTAGTTTTCAAAATAAAAATCCTGGAATCTCCCGGCGATACCGGTCGATACCGACACCGGTGGAATTTTCATAAATTCATAAAATCCTCAGAAAAAGTATTTAGATAGAAAATGTGATTTTAAGAAATAATGTCTAAAGGCCCTTTTAGTAATTCCAATTAGTTTGTAAATTAAAAATCTGGGAATCGGTCAGCGGTATTGGTCGACACCGGTTTTGAAGAGTTTCAACTTAATTGAGGAAAATTCTAGAAAATCATGGAAAATCTAGAATATTGGAAAATGATGTTTAAAACTGAAATCGGTCAAATCGGAATACCAGAATATCCAAATCGAGTAATACTTTAGGATCGGGCCCTCAGTTCAGACTAGGGCTGACTCCGAGTCCACGAATCCAATTCCAAGACAAAACGATCATATAAATAATCCATAATACCAAACAAATACAAGGAGTAAATCGAAAAATATGGTCGAAAAATCTGAATACGCAACTAAGTACGTATTCCGGGAGCGGGGTGTTACATGTTCAGATAGGGCTTTTAGCTCTAGGGAAGATGTTTCTTCATTAGAGGCAATCTCTGAGCTTTTAATCCTAGGATAGGGTACACTGGGGCTTGATGCCCAATCCACTGCTGAATCTATGATCTGATCTAAATTGAAATCCTCAGCCTCCAGATCAAACTCTGCCTTAGTTTCTGTCTCCATGCTTTCCTCATGCTCACTGGTCAGGTTTTCAATGGAATTGACCTCAAACGTCTGATCATTGACATCCCTAAGTTGTCTGCCAAGATTGAAGACATTGATTTCATTCGTCATGTCTCCAAAAGTCAATCGCATGGACCCATTCCTACAGTTGATTATGGCATTGGCTGTAGCAAGGAATGGGCGCCCTAAGATGACGGGAGTTTGAGACCTAAGATTGGATACAGGTTGGGTCTCAAGCACAATGAAGTCAACGGGGTAAATGAAATCCCCGACCCGAATAAGGACGTCTGTGATTTCCCCCTTCGGGATCTTCACAGATCGGTCAGCTAGCTGAATGGTGACTCGAGTTGGGCTTAGCTCACCCAACCCAAGTTGCTGGTATACTGAGAGAGCTAGCAAGTTGATACTTGCTCCCAGGTCAAGAAGTGCTCTACTGATTTCGGTCTGTCCTATGGTGCAGAAAATTATGGGACATCCGGGATCCTTGTATTTCACCAGAATGAGATCAGATAGAATTTTGCTTATATTAGTGGCCAAGAACACTTTCTTGGGCACATTGGTCTTTCTCTTCTTCGTACACATATCCTTAAGAAATTTGGCATAAGCCGGGACTTGTTGGATAGCGTCAAGAAGTGGCACATTCAATTTGACCTGGTTGAACAACTCTAGCATTTTCTCCATGTGCATATTTTTATTGTTGTTCCTAAGCCTATTGGGAAAGGGTGCTACAGGCTTATGAACTTGTTCAGTAGCTTTGTCCTCGTCAGATGTTTGTAGAGTGGATTAGGAGGAACTAGCAGAGGTGGAGGCTGGAGTGGGATCAGGATGGACTGGACTTTTCTGTTGGTAGACCTGGTTGTCTACCTTTTTTCCAGATCGCAGTGTGTGAACAACATTGCACTGGTTAGTCGATGGATCCTGAATTTCATATGCTTGATTGGAGGTTTTTGGATTAACTAATGGCTGACTAGGCAAAGTACCTTTGGTCTTTCACTTAGGGAGATAGCTAACTGGCTCATCTGTATTTCCAATCTCGATATGGCCTGTGAATGACTGTTCAGAGTTTGTCCCTGGTTTTACATAAAAGCGGTTTGGGACTTTATGAAAGCCTCTATGCTCTTCTACAATTTACTGATTTTCTTTTCCATTGGTGAGCCTTGGAGGAGGAAGCTAGGGCTTGACTGGGAAAAGTTGGTGGAGGAGTAGGATGGTGAAAGTTGTTGGAAAATTAGGTCTGGGAGGATTGTTTTAGGCCCAGGAGAAATTGGGGTGATTTCTCCAGCCAGGATTGTAGGTCTGTGAGTAGGGGTTGTGAGGCGGCCGTGAGTAAGCCGCGTTCATATGTTCCGGTGGCACTTGTAGGGCATGGAAAACAGGGCACTCTTTAAAAACATGGTTTGGTGCCTGACAATATGAACAACCCGGATTGTGAATTGGTGGTGGGTTGATCTGGTTGACACTGGCAGGCTCTTTTGTTTCCAGAGCCTCTATCCTTCTCATTAGGGTAGCAATCTTAGCCTCGGCAGTTATGGATGATTCTAGAGATAGGAGCCCTCCTCTTGAAGCTATAGATTGTGAATTCCTAGGTTTCTCCGAGGCTGGCTCCCATTGCAGGGTTTTCTCAGCTAAGTCCTCAAATAAATCCCAACCCTGATTCTCATCTTTCTGCAAGAACCCTCCCTGACACATAGTTTCTAACAAGGTCTTCGTCTGATAATCTAGACCATCGTAGAGAATCTGGCACTGACGCCATTTCTCCACGCCATGATGAGGGCACTGAGCTAGGAGATCTTTGAATCACTCAAAGTATCTCCAAAATGGTTCGCTCGGTTCTTGCCTAAACTGCATGATGTTCTTCCTAATGAGGGTAGTTTTATGAATTGGATAAAATTTCTTCAAGAAGGCCTTGACGAAATCATCCCAGGTCGTGACTGAATCTGCTGCCAAGCTGTACAACCACTTCTTAGTTAGGTCCTTTAGGGAAAAAGGGATGAAACGTAACCTAACGGCATCGTCTCCTAGCTGAGGTATACACATCATGAGGCATACTTCTTCAAATTCCCTAACGAAGAAGTATGCGTCCTCTGATTCTAAACCATAAAATTTGGGAAGAGTGTTAATGAATTGGGGTTTTAACTCAAAATTATTGCCGTTTGCTTCAGAAAGTTTTATGCAAGATGGAAGTGAAGTTCTGATCGGGTAAAATCTATCCTGAAGTGATGCCATCACCGGTTCTGGATGCAAGGGTAGAGAAGTGTTTTTTGTTAATCTGAAAGTTGACGGATCTCTCACCCACTCTTGCATGCAGCACACCACAAACAACGCAAAAAACAACAAATAATCGAAAAGAACGGACAAAACAAACAAAAGAAAGAAAAACAACCACAAGCCTTAGTCTAAGGTACCTGGACCTAGACGACTCCTAACTGGTCGATTCTCCGGGGAAGGTTGTTGCAGGAACTCGACTACAAGCTAATCGGCCAAGAAAGGGCAAAGCTCGGGGGGAGGTATCTGGGCAGAGCCACGGGCCTAATTACGCCAAACCACGGAGCTTTCGAGGCTTTACCTCTCAATCCACTTTCCTTAGACACCGATTTTGTAGGAGTATAGTTTTTACAATTTCCAACCTCGGTTAATCTCTTAGTGAGTCCGAGATGTCCCTAGGGCCAACGTCTATTGATTTTTAGTTAAGGCTTTGGAAAATGTGAGTGCACTTGGAGATGATTTTTGAGCTAAAGAAGGGTGATGAAATCTCCACCTTATCTTGTTTATTTGGGTTTTGCCCTTAATGTCAATTGTGCAAGTGTACAGTTTATTCACAATAAGGTAACACTCAAAGCGGTAAATCACTTCAAAATGTTGGTCCTATTCTATATGAATGCACACGTACCTTGTCTCCAGCACTCTTCAACAGAAATTGAAATTAATTGAATTAGACACATGCCCTATATGCAAAGGTCTAGTCCAAATTCCAATTAAGCAACAAGTGGATTTCTGTTGAATTTGTTACACATGCATAAGGTGAAGCATCCAAGGAAATTAAAAATTTATAAAGCAATTTTTTTTAAGCGGCTTTTGGTAACCCTGCAAACGAGTTTGTTAGTACTTCAATCGGAAAAACTCGCTTTTACACGAATTTTTCTGAGGGCAAATGAGTCCTCGCGCAATGTCCTTGGCCACCTCTTTTGCTTCCCGCGATAATGAGCTCCTTGGTACTTCTCCTACACGCAAAAAGAACAATCTTTAGAAGTGAATAATAAAGCCATTCCCTCCCCGGCAACGGTGCCAAAATTTGATCGGCAAAAAGCAAGCACTAAAATAAGAGAAGGAAGCGTGGGTTGATGTTACTGCTTTTGCAATTCTTCCGTAGTAGCGAAGTGGCTATACGGGTCGTATCTGAAAGAAACACCTAGAGGGGGGGTGAATAGGTGTTTGTGCTAATCTAAAACTAAATGCAAAACTAAGTGCGCTAAATGCGGAAGCTAATGCAAATTTTGCAATCACACTTAATACAATCAACAAGTGTAGCCGAATTCCCCGTGAAGGGCTCTGGACTAACTCCTCTTGATTCCCCTTGAATGGGTTGAGGTGCTATGTGAAGCTCTTGTTGATTAGGGACAAGTGAGGCACACACAAACAACCAAGCATATACAAGATATAGCAATGTGAATTATGCAAGGCACAACACAAGCAAATAGATATGATATGACAATATGAATTATGAAAATCACCTAGAGGGGGGGTGAATAGGTGATAATGCTAATCAAAGAGCAATTTAAAAATTATGATGCAAATGTAATGCAACAATCTCCCAAAACAAGACTAAGAGCCGAATTCCCTATTAAGGGCTCTGAACTCCTTCCTCCGGCTTCCTCGTAAAATGAGTTAGAGGTGCGCAATGCAACCTTGTTGTATGGGATAATGATTGACAATATGAATGAAAATGAATATGGCAATGACAATCTCAAGCAATAAGTAATGACAAGGAAAAGTAAACCAATCGCAAACACAAAGATATGTTATCGAGGTTCGAGCACCCAGCTCTACTCCCCGCCTTCCCCAGAAGGATTCTAGCTACTTTCACTATCACAAAGATCACAAATACAATGGAGTACCCAACTCCACAATCTCAAGTACAAGGAATTTCTGAGTAGTCAAAAGACCACAAACTCTCTCTTTCAATTGTCTCTTCCCTTACAAAAGGTCCTTAGAGAACAATGAGTAGGAATGAAGCTCTTGTGTGCAAAGAGAAAAGAAAATAAAATCAGAGAGTTCTTTTGAAAAACACTTCAGAAAATGAGAGAGAAATTTCAGCACAAAAACCAAAACCAAGCTCTTTTGAATGCCTTAAACTTTTGAATTTTTCTTATAATAATTAGGTGAGCCAATCTCTCCCCAAACACCCCTATTTATAGGAGAGGGCTAGGGTTAGAAGATAAAACATTTTTAAGGCTAATCAGAATGTATTAAACCCAAAACAGGTCATTTAAACTCACTTAAGTGAGAAAAAGACAAAAATAAACAGCTCAGAAAAAAATGCCCGTTACTGTTCAAACGGCTCTGTCGGTCGACCGGTCGGTCGACCGCAAGTTCAAAAAAGTGACCGTTGCAGGCCAGCGGTCGACCGCCCGGTCGACCCAATCTAACCGAGAGCAAAGTTGCTTACAGTCGGTCGACCGGTCGGTCGACCGATACAACGTGCACACAGATACGTGCACAGCCAGAGCCACGGTCGACTGGGACGGTCGACCGGCCAAACCTGTCATAGGTCCAGTCGACCGTTCGGTCGACTGGCTCAGGTCAAAAATCAGGATTTTGAAGAGAAAATAAAAGGGGATTTTGATTTTGACAAAAATAGTTTTGAACATAGATTTGTATAAAACACAAATATATATCTGTAGGCCAAATCTTGTAAACAAAATGTTTTTGTATAAATTATAAGAAAACATTTTGGAATAAACATGTGCGCAAAAACGTGTGTGATAGAGCTTCAAACCTATCCACTATTCTTTAACAAATTATAAAACTAAAAATACAATGATTAAATACTCTTTGAGCAATCTTCAAGTCTTTGAGCCATCCAATGCCTTGCTTGTGCCTTCTCTTCTATGATTCTTTCTTGATTGTGTAATTTGCCTTCCTTTCTATGTGAAACTTAGAAGTTCTTGCAAAAGCTAAGCCAATGGTCTCCAAACATGGTACAAAACCTGAAACTTATCTTGAACAAATTCATTAGTACCAAATAGCTCTTATTTGGTTTGTCATCATCAAAACACAAAACAAGAGAGTGTAACCTCTTGGGCCAACAAATTATGCTCAACACAAGCAAATATGATATGAATGAAGTATGATGCTTTGCACAAATGTAAAGAGAGAGTTTAGAGACAAGTGGATCAAACGCAAACACAATGATATGTTTCGAGGTTCGAGCACCCTTGCTCTACATCCCCGCCTACACCACCGTGTAGGATTTCCAATCCACTATACCGTCCACCGAGGACTCCCACCGAGGGAACCTTCACCGAGAAGGATTTGTACAATAAGGGAGTACCGAACTCCTCTCTCAAACAACCACCTCACAACCGAGGGGTAGGCCCGTAGCCAATACAACAACCAATCCACCTCACACTTGAGGGATACAAACCAACAACCAACTCCACCTCACCAAGAGGGAGTAAACACCAATCTCCACCTCACAATGGAGGGAGCAAACCAACAACCCAAATCACAACCTCAACCTCTACCAAAGAGGGAGCAACCAAGAAATCAAGGGTTTACAATAGGTGGTCTCTTTCAACCACAAACCTCTTTCCTTTTTCTTTTTTCACAAAACAAAAGATCCTAATAGATTAGGATAGTATGATAGCTCAAGTGTGGAAAACTAGGTGTTTGGAAAACAAGCAACAAAGAAAAACACTTGGAAAAATTCTTGCAAAAGATATAGAATGAAAACCAAGACAAATCTCCCAAAATCCTCTTTTCTTTGATTTTTTTCAAAAACCTAAAACAATAAAGATTGAAAAATTAAAGCCCCAAATACTTTTGAAAACTCTTTAAAAAACACTTAAGAAGGTCTGGAATTTTTGCACTTGAAAACTTCTCCAAAAACTATGAAGAGATGGGGTATATATAGCCCCAATACAAAACTAGCCGTTAGAGCTGAGCTGACAGCTCTGACAGGCAGCGGTCGACCGGCCCGGTCGACCACCAACGGTCAGAAAAGTGACCGTTGGGCAACCACGGTCGACCGGCCCGGTCGACCCAAACAAACAGAGAGCTCTGCTCTCAGACCGGTCGGCCGTCCCGGTCGACCGTCCCAATGGCTCCAAACGTGCACATATTTGTGCACGTCGGTCGACCGGCCCGGTCGACCGACCTCAGCCCTAGTCGACTAGTCAGGTTACTAGTCGACTGGGTTGAAGCCTGGAACAGAAAATTGGATAAAAACATATTTTTGAAAATACTTATATCTTTTCTAAAACTTCTATAAAAGCTTGTTTTATCATTTTATTTAAAACACAAACTAGTGATAAAAATTTCAAGACATATATCAATCATATCAATTCATTTTTGAGTCTTGCAAATTTTATCAAAACAAAACTTATATTTTTATCAAACTTGATTTTTCAATACATGAATAGGATAGTCAAAATAAGTTTGTCTAGCAAGTTTAAAGCATGTATGTATATTTAAAACATATCTAATATACATAGAAATAAAGTAAACTTATTTTGATCTACTATTCATGAAAACCGAATCCAAAACATAAATCTTTTGTGTGTTGTGCACTTGAGCATATCAACTATACTAAGCTTTACAAATTGGATCTAAACACACTATCTAAACTATGGATACCTAAGTCTTCTTGATGATCTTCATCTTCAAGTTGACTTGCTCCAAAACTCCATCCATGGGCTAGGCAATGTGTGATCTTGAAGCTTTGGCCCTGGAATCATCATGAAAAACTTCTAAACTCCTTGTTGAAGCTAATCACCAACTAATATCTTGGTTAATGATCTGAAACTTAAACAACACAAGATTATTAGTAAACATAACTACATGAGTTAATCATCATCAAAACTAGGGTGGAAGGCCTTTGGGCCAACAATCTCCCCCTTTTTGATGATGACAAAACTCATGGAGTTATATATGCATGGATTAAAGTTAAGCTTCAAAGAAGCTCCCCTTAACTCATGCATAAACAAATAAAAAATATGTGACAATGAAGCTCATAAATATGTATGCAAATGTATGACATGGATGCAAATACAACATGTCAAATAATCATAAAAGTCATCAAGTTCTTATTTCCATACATTTGCAAAACAAAGCATATATGCATATCTATTGTTTATTTGTTAAGCATGAGAAAACTAAACACAAGTATGCATATAAACATGTATACATCAACATGTATAAAACATATTCTAGAAGCTCTAGATACCAATTAAATTAATAAAATATTAACAAAACACTAGATGCTCTAGATACCAATAAAACTTAATATATGCAAAAACACAAGTATGCATATATAAAAACATGTACCAATCATGCATAGAAGTAATTTGAGTTTTATATATGTATGTTAAACTCTCAAATAATTCTCCCCCTTTTTGTCAATCATCAACAAAGGGGTAAACAATCAAAAATAATAAAATGAGGGGTAAAAATCTTTCTCCCCCAAGTTGTCAATCAAAACAATAAAATAATGTTCTCCCCCTTTTTATCTAAAACAAAAACATGGTCAATAAGGAGTGACAATCAATTAAGGTACCAATTGAAAGGAAACAAACAAGAAAAATATTGATACCAATTTTAAACAAAACATATGAAAAATCTTGATACCAATTGATATTAAACATAATAAATTTTGAATGTTTAAACAAAATTTTGATACTAATTGTAAATAATTTTCATATTAAACATATGATACCAATATGAAATTTTCAATCATAAAGTAAGGGAGTGGGAAATAAATACCAATTGAAAAATCACCAATTGAAAGATAAAATTAAATTTTCTCCCCCTTTATGAAATACCAACTAAAATGATGTATGAGCTTGACACCAATTTAAAAGTAATCAATTAAAACAAAATTGAAGCTCAAGCACTAGCATAAACAAGATTTTGTGAAAAATTTATATCTTAAGCACAAATTGAACAAGTATATGTGTATGAAATAGAATGAGTACCAATCACCAATAGATGAGACCAATTGAAAATATACATACACAATAAACATATGAGTATACAAAAAGATCAAAATGATATCAATTGAAAGAGTTCAATGATACCAATTGACATAACAATAAAAGCATGGTATAACTCATAATCCTCCCAATCATGATCAAGTTTAAAATGATTTTCATAGTAAAGCATACATGAACATGATCTCCCTTCCAACCGCCCTTGGAAGGTAGGGGTTTTCAAAAATAGATTTGAAAATGTAGTATGTTTGAAAATCTCTACCATAGTGAAGAATACGAACTAGTTATAGGAAAAACTTTTAAAACTAGTAAGAAATCCTTCAAGTAAGGAATAAAAACAAATTATTTTTCATGAAACATGAAATTCACATGATAATCAACATTCTAAGCCAAATAAGCATAAATATAACTCATGAAAACAAAACACATGAGTAAATAAGAAATGTAAGTGTACTAATATAATGTGAAGAACATGATCATGAAAATATACAATTTAGCTCAATATTCCTTTAAACAAGAAAACACGAAAATCATTAAAACTTATTTAATCTTCAAGGCATATGTATGTCTAATACAAACTAAAGTATACATACATATCCAAAACACAACGAGTCCACAAAATATATGCATTAAGGCACGTGGCTCAAAAAGGATAATCATGTATATCTAATAGTTTGGACAAGATAGACATATACATGAAGTTAAACAACTAAACACAAAATCAAACTAAATCTTCACCAAAACGAATTTCATTTCAAGGTATATGTATGAATTGTCAACACAATAAGTATACATACATATCCCTAAACACAATTGAGTCCATATATAGATTTGCATGAAAGGCAAATGACTCAAGGGGTATACATGTATATCTTAGAGTTTGGCAATACAAACATATACATGAAGTGAAAAACTCATAAAACAAATTCAAAAATGAGAATACAAGTTTAAAATGTATGAATCATCAAAACTAGACTATACTAGCACATTTAATGGGTTCAAATAAGCATTCAACTCAAACATATATAGAGTTATTTGTGGCCCACTATATGCACGAATATATACCTAGTCTTAATGAAAACTAACATCTAAACATGTAATCAGCACATGGAGCATAAAACACGATAAATATTAACCTAATAAACTTAAACATGATTATTATGCAAATCCTCATGTTATTAAACCTATGATAAACATGATAGTTAAACAAACGGTGACAACACAAAATATGGGTCCATATAAACATGGGTGTCTCAAAATGCTATACATGCATGTCAAGGATCTAATGAACATGGCATTATCATAATAATCACCAAACAATGAAACATGCTATAAACATCAAAGATATGAAATACAAATCATATATGATCAATATGTACATGCATGTGCATTAGATCTAGGTCATACAAATTAGTTTAACCAAGGTGAGAACACAAAAATATAAGTCCATATAAAACATGGATGTTTCAACCAACTAATAAGTATAACACTAATCTAATTAACAAGGCATATTCATGATGATCACTAAACATCAAATCATGCTATGAAAGTAAACATGGAAAGCATGTAAACATAAGGAGTTAGAGTTTCGATACCAAAACCAATGAGGGCACCGCTCTAGTTCTCCAAAACAAAGGTAGTCCTCTCCACCAAACCTTCCCTTGAAAGTGATGCATCCAATTAATTTCCATGAAGCTCGGAACGCATTCACTTCAAGGTGTCATCACTCTCACGTCATGTGAGAGCCCACACCTACATCAAAAACTTTAGGGGTGGTCTTTGGTACCCATATCTTCTTGGGTCCATGGGGTTAGTACCTTCTCTAACCCAAACAAACTTCTTTGCTAAATTCTCAACATGTAAACGATCATAGCAAAATTTAGCAAGATGGCCTTTTCGGCCACAATGTGTACATGTGTACACATGAGCATACATGTGTTGATGGTGTCCGTGTGGAGCATGTGTATGCCGTGGAGGGTGTGCATGCATAAAAGTTGGAACTTGTTTCTTACGAACCAAGGTTTTCAAGCGTGTATGGCTCTTAGCACATTAGCTCATAGTGGAGCCCAAACAATCCATTTTCTTCTTCAACATTTTTATATCATTTTTAATCATAGAAGAAGTGGAGCATGCAAGGGGTTATCTAGGTGAAACTACCCTAGCATGGCAAACATGTTCATCAATCTTATTTTTCAAAACTTCATTTTTCTTTAAACAAACATTCAAATCATTTGAAATAGAAATTATTTTATTTTTCAAAGCAACATTCTCCTTTAAAACAAAATCAACATTCGAAGACAAGTTCTCATTTTTCTTCAAAAGTGTTTCACAATCATTTTTAGATTTTAAGAATTTATTTTCTTTTAATGCAAGATCTAATTGAGATCTCAATGAATCCCTTTCATTATAGACCTCAACCTTCTCTTGCAAAACATTGTTAAGTATAGAATGCAAACTTTTATTTTCATTTTCAAGTCCTAGACTTTTCTTTTTCAAAATTTTATATTTTTCTATTAACTTTTCACAAACAATAGTTAGTTCTTCATTCAAGGCATGAGCATCATAATCATCACATGAAGAACTAGAGCAATCATCACTATCATCCAAGTGGGGTTCCGAATATACCTCAAGGGAGTCATTCCCTTGGACCATGAAGCATTGTGAATCGGATTCTCCACTAGATTCCTCTTCTTGGATTTGCACTTGAAGCTCGGAGGTGGTGGTGGTTGTTGTTAACTTGTTCCACACTGCAAAAGTGGAATCAAGGTTAGAAACACTCATAAGATATTCTTTAGATAAAGTGCTTTCTAATGGCCTCTAGGGCTTGTGCATTGGCCCCTATATGATTGCTATTACTAAGGAAGGATTCCTTGGTAATGGCAAGGTAAACTTTATGACCTAGGGTTTGTAAATAAACGGTCATCCTAATCCTCCAAACATGAATGTTGGAAGGGTCAAATATAGGTGGGGTCATGAAGGCCATGGTAAACTAAATGTGTGCAAACAAGCAAATGCAAAAAAAAGATTAGTAACCAAAAGGATCTTACTCCTAGGATGTTAAGCCTAAGTATCAGGAGCACTAGCTCTGATACCAATTGAAAGAAACACCTAGAGGGGGGGGGTGAATAGGTGTTTGTGCTAATCTAAAACTAAATGCAAAACTAAGTGTGCTAAATGCGGAAGCTAATGCAAATTTTGCAATCACACTTAATACAATCAACAAGTGTAGCCGAATTCCCCGTGAAGGGCTCTGGACTAACTCCTCTTGATTCCCCTTGAATGGGTTGAGGTGCTATGTGAAGCTCTTGTTGATTAGGTACAAGTGAGGCACACACAAACAACCAAGCATATACAAGATATAGTAATGTGAATTATGCAAGGCACAATACAAGCAAATAGATATGATATGACAATATGAATTATGCTTAATACAAGCAAATATGATATGAATGAAGTATGATGCTTTGCACAAATGTAAAGAGAGAGAGAGTTTAGAGACAAGTGGATCAAACGCAAACACAATGATATGTTTTGAGGTTCGAGCACCCTTGCTCTACATCCCCGCCTACACCACCGTGTAGGATTTCCAATCCACTATACCGTCCACCGAGGACTCCCACCGAGGGAACCTTCACCGAGAAGGATTTGTACAACAAGGGAGTACCGAACTCCTCTCTCAAACAACCACCTCACACCGAGGGGTAGGCCCGTAACCAATACAACAACCAATCCACCTCACACTTGAGGGATACAAACCAACAACCAACTCCACCTCACCAAGAGGGAGTAAACACCAATCTCCACCTCACAATAGAGGGAGCAAACCAACAACCCAAATCACAACCTCAACCTCTACCAAAGAGGGAGCAACCAAGAAATCAAGGGTTTACAATAGGTGGTCTCTTTCAACCACAAAGCTCTTTCCTTTTTCTTTTTCCACAAAAGATCCTAATAGATTAGGATAGTATGATAGCTCAAGTGTGGAAAACTAGGTGTTTGGAAAACAAGCAACAAAGAAAAACACTTGGGAAAATTCTTGCAAAAGATATAGAATGAAAACCAAGACAAATCTCCCAAAATCCTCTTTTCTTTGATTTTTCCAAAAACCTAAAACAATAAAGATTGAAAGACTAAAGCCCCAAATACTTTTGAAAACTCTTTAAAAAACACTTAAGAAGGTCTGGAATTTTTACACTTGAAAACTTCTCCAAAAACTATGAAGAGATGGAGTATATATAGCCCCAATACAAAACTAGCCGTTAGAGCTGAGCTGGCAGCTCTGACAAGCAGCGGTCGACCGGCCCGGTCGACCGCCAACGGTCAGAAAAGTGACCGTTAGGCAACCACGGTCGACCGGCCCGGTCGACCCAAACAAACAGAGAGCTCTGCTCTCAGACCGGTCAGCCGTCCCGGTCGACCGTCCCAATGGCTCCAAACGTGCACAGATTTGTGCACGTCGGTCGACCGGCCCGGTCGACCGACCTCAGCCCTAGTCGACTAGTCAGGTTACTAGTCGACTAGGTTGAAGCCTGGAACAGAAAATTGGATAAAAACATATTTTTGAAAATACTTATATCTTTTCTAAAACTTCCATAAAAACTTGTTTTATCATTTTATTTTAAAACACAAACTAGTGATAAAAATTTCAAGACATATATCAATCATATCAATTCATTTTTGAGTCTTGCAAATTTTATCAAAAACAAAACTTGTATTTTTATCAAACTTGATATTTCAATACATGAATAGGATAGTCAAAATAAGTTTGTCTAGCAAGTTTAAAGCATGTATGTATATTTAGAACATATCTAATATACATAGAAATAAAGTAAACTTGTTTTGATCTACTATTCATGAAAACCAAATCCAAAACATAAATCTTTTGTGTGTTGTGCACTTGAGCATATCAACTATACTAAGCTTTACAAATTGGATCTAAACACACTATCTAAACTATGGATACCTAAGTCTTCTTGATGATCTTCATCTTCAAGTTGACTTGCTCCAAAACTCCATCCATGGGCTAGGCAATGTGTGATCTTGAAGCTTTGGCCCTGGAATCATCATGAAAAACTTCTAAACTCCTTGTTGAAGCTAATCACCAACTAATATCTTGGTTAATGATCTGAAATTTAAACAACACAAGATTATTAGTAAACATAACTACATGAGTTAATCATCATCAAAACTAGGGTGGAAGGCCTTTGGGCCAACAGTATCCACAAGGAGGGAGAGCGATGGAAGCTTGACGCGGCTTCAAAGTTCAAGAAGAAAGAAAGTTCTTGTTTTAAAATAAAGAATTGAAAAGTAAAAACAAGTTGTTTTTAAAAATAGTTGGAAAATGTTTTGGTGGCTTGTAAAAGGGATTTTTTTTAGTTATAAAAATGCATGGCTAACTTTCTACTAAGTGCTCCCACTAATTTCTAACTTTTGGAAGATAGCATCACGATGGATCATAGGCGAACACAAACCTTTTGCATTGAAACTATTCACGTGGAAATCAAGTGAAAGTTCATCCTAAAACTTAGCTTTACACGGCAAAAACTCGGACATTCCCTTATCAAGATCCGATAGAAGGCGAGAATAAGGAAAGACTCGAGTGCACTATTGGTATCGGCAAAGTTAAAAGGAGAAGTCTCTAACTTACAATAACAAGTAAAGTACACAACTCATAGATCATCAAAACTCATTAAGCATGAAGTATAAGAAAGTAAATACTTGTAGGTAAATTAGAGTTAGAACCCTCGTCTTAAGATGTCATAGCTCTTGTTTGCACAAGGCTTGTTTGACACTATTGACTCATTTGGGCAATCAATCAAGTGATAGAAATTAGTGGGTTAGTAGTTAGTTAGCCATGCTAATGAAAAGTTAGTTAGCCATAAAAGTAAAAGAAACAACAAAGGAGAAGAAGTGGAGAGAAGGAGTTATACTACAAGAAAATAAAAGAAAAGAAAAGTTAAAGAGAGGAAGTTACACTAAAACAAAGTAAAAGAAAAGAGGTGAAGAAGAAAGAAGTTACACTACAACAAAGAAGTAAAAGTAAATGGCAAAGACAAGTAAATTAGAAAGAAGGAAGAGAAGTAGTACTTGTATTATCTTGTCACCCTTCAAATACAACGGTTTACACACTCTCTCTTTCACTCTAATGGCTAAAACTTAAAAGTAGAAGAAGAACAACAACAAACCTAAAAACAAGATTGTAAAAATTTGCTCTAACTCTGGATCTGCTCCAACTGAAGACCCTTGGGTGGTTTTTATAAACACCAGGGCAAAGGGGGCCACGTGAACAGCACGTGGCCCAAAACGCAAGCGCGCGCGCCCAAAGGTCAGCGGAAACGCGGCCAGGGCCGCGTTTCCGCGACCCAGCCTGGGCGGCACGCGCCCAGTTTTGGGCAGTGCGTCGCCCAGTCTGGCTTCTGTCTACCTGACCTCCTGGATTTGTGATTTGATGTCCTGGGCTGACAAAATCTTCAATCTAAAGTCAATGGCTACTTGGTAGGCATTTAATCACCAATTAAATGGTGATTTTAGGTCTTCTTCTTTATTAGCACACCATGGACCTAGGATCAAGCAAGCAAGGTTTTATTAGCAGAATTTTACATGAAATAAATATGAGAATGTGATGAAAATTATGCAAAATTAGAGACTAATCAATTCACGTGTATGTTAAAAGTTCTTCAAAGTTTTAAAGAATCAAAAGAAAAGAAAGTAAAGAATGAAAAGAGAGGTACGGTGAAATACGAAGAAGTGGGAAACATTGAAAAGAATATATTTGTAATTTTTGTTGTATTTCTAAAACAAAGTGAAAAAGAAAGAAAACTCATGGCACTAACTACTAATGACTCCACCAACATGCTAACCTCTTAGTGATAGTTACCTCACATGTATCATTGGCCATCACAAGTCCTTGGTTTAAGAGCGATTCAAAGCATGACCCATATGTAACTCATCACAACCCAACTCATCAAACAAGTACAAGATATACTTAAACCATCAATACTATAGAAAAGTAAGCATGGAGTAAAGTAATGTTAGCTTGTTAGTGGTTAGAAAGTTAGAGTGTAGATCCATCATCATGAGCCATCAATGGCTCTTGCAAGAGCAAGGTCAAACCGAGGCTATTAGATTCATGTGGACTATCAAATAAGAAGTTAGTAAGTTAGTGGTTAGTAGTTAGTTCTCATGAAAGTAAAGTTAGCTACACATGTAAAAGAGATTTAGAGAGAAGAAAACATAGAGAGGTAAAGTGAGCACCTTTCATAGATTGTCACCTTCTATTACCAGCACTCTTGCATTCCAAGCATATACCACTTTCTCTCTCTATTACAAGATCTACAAAATAGAAAATACAATAGAGGAAGAAGAACTAACCTAAACTAAACTACCCTAAATTACAACATGGAATGAAAACTACTCCTAAACTCTGCATATCTCCAACTCTGGAACCCCAGGGGGGTATTTATAGGCAGGGGCCAGAGGACAAACCCTGGCCTGAAGCGCGGCGCGCGCCGCGGCCATGTAGCGGCCGTGCGCGCGGTGCTTCGAGCCGCGCGCAGTCCTTTCTATCCCTTGTCAGGCCTTGTGCTCGGTTTTTGATTTGCAGCCCCTTTTTTTGACAGAATCAGCTCTCTAGGTCAATGGCTATCTTTAATAGGCCTTTAATCACCAATTAAATGGTAATTTAAGGTCTTCTTTTTCATTGCACACCATGGACTTAGAATCAAGCAAGCAAAGTTTTATTAGCAGAATTTAATATGAAATCAATGTGAAGATGTGATACAAATTATGCAAAATTAGAGACTAATCACACCCCCACACTTATCTTTTGCTCGTCCTGAGCAAAAAAATTAAAGAATTATTACACCACTTTCGCAGGTGACGCGATTGCACTGAGCATGCGCAACAAGCTGTTAAACCTCTAAGTTTTCCCTAGAGGAGGAGTTTTGTCTCCTGAGGGTTTTCAGCGGATTACACCCACAAAATCCATAAAGAATGAAATCAAATGTTAGTAAATTTTTTTTAAAACGCATTTTGAAATAGAAAAAAGTGTTGAAGTATTTTTGTGAAAATATAAATGATCCATGGTCAGAGGTTAACCAGAAATTGTTCTTTCTTAAACTAAGTCAAAATGCAAAAATTCTTGTTATAAATCGAATGTAAGAATTTAAAATTGAATTGACTCTTTGATCTTTCATAAAACTCTTAGAAAAATATGCACTTAGTGAACTGTGAGGATTTTTGGGATGTCGACTTTAACTTTCATGCCATTTGTTTATATATATTATATATATATTATTATTTTTTTCTTTTTCATCCCTTAGTTTTCTTAGACTTTCTTATTTACCCGGGTAGTAAGCCTTTAGCCGGTGACTCCCAAACTAGATGGTCTTAGGGCTCCAGATGAGAAAACATCCCTCGGACATAAGGACTCGAGTAAACAAGGCCACAAAACTAAAGAAAATTATTTTATTTTTATCCACCATTTTAGATGTGAATAATCATGCTTCTTGAGGCATAATTACCCAACTTCAATCATTTTTTTAATATATATTTTTATGACATTTTCAGTCTTTATTTCAATCTCAAAAATTGTGTAAGTGTGAAGTGCATAAATCTAAGGAAAAAAATTCAAGATCAAATTATCTTTCCAATTTTACTTTCTTATCCTAAAATTTAACAAGATCTATTATTTTGACTTGGTTTAAAATTTCATAATTTTAGGTCTTCCTAATTCCTAAGATAATCTTAATTTTCTTAAAAATAAATCAAAACTACTTATCTTGTTTCAAAAAGCATGGTAAAAAGTTTTTATATAAAAGATTTTTTTTGTTTAATTAAAAAGAAGTGTAAAAGGAAGAAAATATAAAACTATGTTAGTAAACCCTCCCCCACCTTATCTCATGCATGGTCCTCAATACATCGTGAATGTGTAAATACATGAAACAAATGGAGAGGGAAGGAAGATTACCTCAAGGGGGTGGCTCCGGTGGTGTCTGATTGGGCCAAGCGTTGCGACCCAATCAAAATAGCGTGGATCTTGCAGGAACCCACCAATGACCTCTCTAATATGACACAGTAAAAGAATGATGGATTGAATAATCTTATTGAAGATTTTATCCCCATCTAATTTTTAAATTTCAAAATAATTACTGAGTCACTTTTGTCAGCATTCTTGTCCAACAATGAAGTGTGATTTTTGAAAATGGTGAATTTGGACTTAAATGGAATAGGAAGAAAAATCGATACCGACTCGGGAAGTTGACTCAGATCAAGTCGAGAGTCAACAATGAGAGTCGAAATTGGTTCAAAAATAGGGTCCAATCTAAAGAATTGATGTTCACACACTTTCCCCATAGTGTGATCATAAGATATTGGTGATTCTATTTCATGGTTTACTGGTACAAGATTCAATATTGACTCCGAAATAGAGAAAAAATCTGGTAAAGATACCAGAGTCATTATTGAATCAAAAAGTGAAATGGAATTACTAATATGAGGTTCAGGATCACATTCAAGATTAAGTTCAATTTCGAGAAAAGGATAACTTGCTAAATGTCAAGGTGGTTCTCAAAATTTTGGGCAAGTTTAAATGGATGTAATAAAATTGAATCTTGATTTTCAGCCACGGAAGGAATGTGAATGGGTGAAATGATCGAGTCAAATTTAGGAAGTGTGGGAATCAAAACTGGCTCAAGAACGTCACTTATTACAAGTAACACTACAGGAGTCGATATTGATTCAAGGAATGGACTCGAATCACTAACTTGAAGCTCAGGTTCACATTCATCTTCAAGTTTAATTTCAGAAAATGGATAACTAGTCAAAGTATCAGGAATTGGATATTGGTCAAGTTCAGGTTGGTATGATGAAATTGAAGCTGGATTTCTAAAATGGAAAGATTCTTGAACATTTGATGGACATGGGAAGTTAATCGTATTTTATATTATGCGCTCGGTCTCTTGTACGAATTCCATAGTTTTTTCCCACAATGATTTTTTTTTGATTGGTTCTGGAAAAGAACTATATGAATTTGAAAATTTTGTGGACATGATGAGGCCATATTGTTTTCAAATTATTTTTGGGCCTCTATTGCTTCTTCTAAAGTCCTTTGTAATGATGATTTTTCTTCAATAGGTGGCTCAGGAAAAGGAGGATATGAAGCAGAATTGGGGAATAAATGTTCTGAAAATTGTGGACAATGTGGTTGAAAATCTGACTCAGGGGAGGTGAATCCCCATTGGCTCTGTGAAGAGTTGAAATTATTTTGAAAATTATGGTCATATGGTTGAGGATATTGGTCATATTGATTCGAATAATCCGAACTTGGCATAAATGGTTGGTTCATGTTGCATATAGCCAGGTCGGAGTTATCCGAGTCAAATGAGGTTGGAGTGAAATATGGATTTATATCATGATTGAAAGAATTATTGTTGTTAAAATCTATTTCACAATTTACAAAAAAGAGAAAACAAACAAACAACAAACAAACAAACAAAGAAAAAGAAAACAAGCCTATGCTAGGGTTGACTTAGATCTAGACGACTCCTAACTGGTTAGACTGTCCACGGAGGGTCTATTGTCAGAAGCTGACCACGAGTTAATCGGCCAGGTAGGGGCAAGATCAGTGGGAGGTATCCGTGCCGGAGCAACGGCCTAATTATACCAAACCACCGTTCTTCAAGGTTTCGCCTCTCAATCCCTAACCTTAGACACCGATTTAGCAAGAGTCAAATTCTAACAACTTCCCCCTTAGGTCAATCTCCTAAATGAGTCCGAGATGTCCCTAGGGGCCAATGTCTAGCAATTTTTATTAAGGCGTGGGTTGTGTGAGTGGGGAGGTAATTTTTAGGCTAAGGGAGGGTAATAACTTTCCCGCCTTATGTTGTATTGGGTGTTGCCCTTAAGTTTAATTTGTGCAAGTGTGCAATATAGATAAGATGAACACAAAAAAGTGAGTAAATCACTGAAGTGTTTGTTCTAACTATATGTAATGCAAAATGTACACCTCCTATCAGTATTACAACAACATAAGAATAAAATACAGTATATTAGAATAAAAATTGACACGTGTCTAGATGCAAATGTCTAAACTGTTTTAAAGCATCCAATTTCTGTATTTTAGTTCTTACAATTATTTACAGTGTACAGGTAATATAAACAAAAATTAGCAGCAGAATATAAAAATATACAAGAATTACCCAACCACACTTGAGCAAGTGTGGACTTCTGCAATGCTAAAACTTTAACCTGCACACCAAAAAATAAAGAAGAAAAGTTAACAAACATGTGAAATAGAACCGTTCCCAACCCCGGCAATGGCGCCAAAATTTGATCGTGGTAAAATCGCGCACAAAAAGTGTATGTTTTGAAATCAAGATTTAAAGTGTGTGTGCATTGGCTTCCTCGATACTTCCGTTATAGCATAGAGGCTAAAACAAGTCGAATCTATAATGACGGGAGGCGATAGAAGTTTTACCGGTTGATTCACGTGTATGTTAAAAGTTCTTCAAAGTTTTAAAGAATCAAAAAAAAAAGAAAGCAAAGAATGAAAAGAGAGGTACAGTGAAATACGAAGAAGTGAGAAACATTGAAAAGAATGTATTTGTGATTTTTGTTGTATTTCTAAAACAAAGTGAAAAAGAATGAAAACTCATGGCACTAACTACTAATGACTCCACCAACATGCTAACCTCTTAGTGATAGTTGCCTCACATGTATCATTGGCCATCACTAGTCCTTGGTTCAAGAGCGATTCAAAGCATGACCCATATATAACTCATCACAACCCAACTCATAAACAAGTGAAAGCTACACTTAAACCATCAATACTATAGAAAAGTGAGCATGGAGTAAAGTAATGTTAGCTTGTTAGTGGTTAGGAAGTTAGAGTTTTAGATCCATCATCATGAGCCATCAATGGCTCTCGCAAGAGCAAGGCCAAACCGAGGCTATTAGATTCATGTGGACTATCAAATATGAAGTTAGTAAGTTAGTGGTTAGTAGTTAGTTCTCATGAGAGAAAAGTTAGCTACACATGTAAAAGAGATTTAGAGAGAAGAAAACATAGAGAGGTAAAAAGAGCACCTTTCATAGATTGTCACCTTCTATTACAAACACTCTTGCATTCTAAGCATGTACCACTCTCTCTCCCTATTACAAGATCTACAAAACGGAAAATACAATGGAGGAAGAAGAACTAACCTAAACTAAACTATCCTAAATTACAATATGGAATGAAAACTACTCCTAAACTCTGCATATCTCCAACTCTGAAACCCCAGGGGATATTTATAGGCACCAGGGGAACAAGGGGCCAGGGGACAAACCTTGGGCCGAACCGCAGCGTGCGCTACGACCATGTAGCAGCCGCGCGCAGTCCTTTCTGTCCCCTGTCAGGCCCGGTTTCTGTTTTGCAGCCCCTGGTTTTGACAGAATCAACTCTCTAGGTCAATGACTATCTTTAATAGGCCTTTAATTACCAATTAAATGGTGATTTAGGGTCTTTTTCTTCATTGCACACCATGGACCTAGAATCAAGCAAGCAAAGCTTTATTAGCAGAATTTAATATGAAATCAATGTGAAGATGTGATACAAATTATGTAAAATTAGAGACTAATCAGTAGGTGTTCTTCTCAGCGAAGAGGAGCGCAGGAAGTCGTTTAAAGCGGCTGTGACATCAGGGAGTGCCGAGTGTGTCAAAAAGAGTAGAAGGTTGATGAATAAGAAAAGAAAAAGGATAGCGAATCAAAGTCCATTTTGGAGAAGCAAATTCAAACCAAGGGGTGCCGGGTGTTGGCAGTGCGGTGAGAAGGGGCATTTTCAAAGAGATTGCAAGCAGAAGAATTATGGAGATAATAAAACAAAGAGAAGGATTTAACATAGTAGTGATGAGTCTGGTGTCCTAATTCTTTCCTTGCTTGGTTCCAGCGAATCATGAGTTATTGATTCGAGTGCCTCCTTTCGAACGCCTCCTTTCACGCCACCTCTCGTTACGATATCTTTCAAAACATATGAAAGGAGATATTGGAAAGGTGTATTTGGGAGATGAGAACTGTGCAACATTATTGATAAGGGCGATGTAACAGTCTGCCTCTTAAATGACTCGACACTTTAATTGAAGGACACCAGGCACGTATCAAAGCTGAATGGAAATATGATCTCTGTTGGTCATCTTGCAGATGCCAGGATGAAAACTACCTTCAATGGTGATTTATGTAAGATCATGAAGGTGCCATGATCACGACACATGACAAAAAAGAGGGTACTCTCTACATGACGTCGCTAACGCCCTGATCCCGCAGGTACGGAGACGCTAAGGCGACGTATATACGCAGAGCAAAAATACCTTTACGTACATACGCTAAGTCTCAGTACAGGGAATAAGCATAATATACACTATAATTTCAGTATTAAATAACTACAAGAATACCTGTAAAAGGGGTCAGTGACCATGATAAATATAGAAACAGTGATATATGAAGACATGAAAATAATAATAAAAATACCTATGAATAGGAAAGAGTGACGGTCTCAAGGTAATATCTCAGAAAATATCAGATGCTATGGATCTCCAACTTGAGCTCGCAAACCCAGGATCGTCAGAAAGCGATCTAGTGACTGGAAAATGAAGGGAGCAGTAATATATACTATGAAATACAATCACGATAATAATATAAAATACATGTTTAATTACCAGTGATACAATATAATGATAATAACAATCAAGAGAAATATACAAGTGTCATACTTTAACATCATCAATACTTACAATGTTATAATAGTGTCATTACCACAATAGTCAATTTTATATCATTACTATCAGTTTATATATCCGGGCTATGCTACCAAAATAATAGGTAAGCCACTTTGGGAAATTATATTACTACAGTCAATAGAGTAATACCATTTATATATTATTCTCAATATGCGTAATATGATACAGTATTAAGTGTTCCTAATTACATCAATGTATAAATAACATGTAGCAAGTTTTAATTACTTTATATTTCTGATTTAATCTAATAATAACACTAGCATAGTGTGTCGTGATGAATATGAACATGTAAATATGATGCATGCAGAATAACCATACTACAATGTTGTGATTATACAGTAACAATGTCTATAAGATATACATGGAACAGAATACATTAGATGCAGAGTATACGTGTACATGAATAGTGTGTTACCATATGAAGTGTAACAAGGTATACATGAGACATGATAGTGGATAAAATATCAAAAATAGTAACAAGTATAACTGAAAAGTAATATACATGTATCGGACAAGTCATGTTATTTATACAATAATAACAATCAAAACTGTCTGATATTTTAATCAATCTCTTTCAATATCACGTACCACTAGCAGTTTATAGCAGAGCCCACATTCTGACTGAACCCATCTGAACATGACATATGGGTACCATGATCTGAATGAGAGAGTGACCAAATAACCCGATGTTACCATTGTTTATACTGTTTTATTATGTTAATTAGAAACTCAATGGTCAAAAAGCTCTGGTTAGGTGGGTGTATCTCATGTATACCCGGGATCACGACCTTGAACAGTTCTTTGGCTGCTGAGACTAGGGCTGGCCCGCTAAGGCGAAACAAGTAACGAGAAACGAGAGCTTAATGAGTTATAACGGGAAGGTAGCTAACACTACTATGTCCCCTACAGTGGGACAATAATGAATCCAGATATCCACTCGACAAGACAAAGTTAACCGATATGTCTCCTCCAACCCCATATTATATTTATTATATTTAATCTACACAGTATATCAGGAACAAGAACAGTACATGGTACATGTAACATGATAACATGACATGAGCTCTGTTGATAACATGAAACAAGATAACGAGAAACGGAACATGTGAGATTCCACAGGTGGCCCCCGTGGCTTTGATGCACGTGGCACTTAGTTGCACACATCACATATCAACAACATTCAAATCTAGTAACAGGAGTATCAATATCAGTAACGAAAAACAGTCATATAATGGGAATACATGAATATCCGTATAGTTATAATCCATATAATATGAACAGTGATCCATGCAACAGGAATACAGAAATAAGCAATGCTTGTATACTGGTGAATCCATGTAACAGTGGTGTATGGACATGATATAACTGTATATAAAGTATCCATGTGGCATGGTACAAATATATGACATCACTGTATCCAGTAAAATAGCGCATCTGTGTATCAGTGGGACATGAATAAGAAATAATAGTGTCATTCATAACAGTATCTGTGTAGCAGTGATATATGTACATGAAGTGACAGTGTGGAGTGATAGTATATTCGTGTCATGGCGCTACAAGTGCATGAAATAATAATGTCTAGTATAATAGGACATCCGTGAGCGGGGGTACAGAAATATGCAAGTAACGGTAACTCGTGTAAAGTAATACATGATTATGTAAATAATGTTGTCTAGTGTATCAGCGGTTATACTTATGCTTTTTGGTAACGGTAATTGTATTAGAATTATTTAGTTATTATATCTTAGCCCGAAGGTCCATCACTCTAGTTTTGATGCTGATTAACTCATGTAATTATAGTACTAATGATCTTGTGTTTAATTAGTATCAGATATTTGATCAAGATCTTAGTTGGTGTTTAGCTTCAACAAAGAATTTAAAGTCAAAGTTTTGGAGCTAGCACGTGCTGATTCAAGAGCTCACCATCAAGATTGCATCAAGTACTCAAGAGGAGTCTAGCTCATTGGATCAAGCTTTGGACTAAGACAAGGAGAAGAAGACCGTCAAGAGAAGATTTTCAAGAAGACTTGTGTCTTATTTGTAAGTGTCAAGATTTTTGTTTTTAGATAAAATATAAAGGTTAGATTAGTTGGTGAATTGCTCAAGTTCATATACACTCACACACAAGATTTATATGTGTTTTCATAAAAGAGTTTTCATTTTGAAAAATACCGATTTGGTTTTTAAGCTTCAAAATATACATGTGTTTTATCAAAACTTATTTTAGAGCTTAATGTCAAAAAGATAGATATTTTATCATATATATGTAGTGGATCATATCCATACATACTAAGCTTCAAAAGTGTTTAGAATATCTTGTTTTTGTATTTGAAAAAGTTTTGAAAAAAATCATTTTTGAAAAATACAGGTTTTTGTTTAAGGTAAAACTTCTATATCACAAAAATAGTACAAAATATTTGTAGTATGTTTTGATTTTTATCAAACATATTTGTATATCAAAGTATATCAATGAAGTAATTTTTGTAGAATTTATGGGAATTTATGAGATTTTATTGAAGGTAAAAAGACCAAGTTTTAAATCCCTTAAACCTGTGTTCTGGCCTTTTCCCGGTCGACCGAGCCAGAGGTCAGTCGACAGGGCGGTCGACCAATGTGCACAAACGTACATAGCCTTGTTTGGCTGGAGGGCCGGTCGACCGACCCGGTCGACCGCCAGATAGTTCTGCTCTCTGGATCTGGCTCCGGCTCCGGTCAATAGGGCGATCGACCGGCAGAGAGCTCCTGCTCTCTGTATCCAGGCCATGGTCGGCCGGCTGGTCAACCGATGACACAACGGTCAGAAATCTAACCGTTGGCCGATCGATCGGGCGGTCGACTGACAGCAGGGAATCCTGCTGAGTTGGCCTCCAACGGTCATATTTTGGGAGCCTATAAATTAGGGTTCTCTTGGACTGTTTTCTACAAGATTTTAAGTGAGTTTCAAGATAGTTTTTCTTACACTTCTAAGTGTTTATCTCTACTTGTTTTAGAGTCAAATACCTCATATCAAAAGGAGAGTTTTTCAAGAGTGTTTTGTAAAAGAGATTTCTTGAGTTTTTTTACACCAAATCAATCCTACTTTTCTCACACACACTTGAGCTATCCATTGCAACATCAATCTTTTAGGGATCTTTGTTGTTAAAGTGTTTTTAGGTGATCAAAGTGTTTAGATCACCAAGTATTCATTCTTGTATTTGAGGAGGCGAACTTGCGGGTTCGTGTTGTTTCGAGTTCTTGTGGGAGCTCGGTGTAGAGGTACGGTCTCGGCAACCTAGCGTACTTAAGTGTGTAGTTCTTGCGAGAACAAAAGAGGGACTAGTAAATCCAAGGAGTTCTAGTGTGAACTCGTTGTAGGTGTTGCGGCATCGAGTGATCTGGTAGGATCGTTTATAGTAGAAATCCTTCATAGTGTTAAAGGCGGGGACGTAGAGCAAGGGTGCTCAAACCTCGAAACAAATCTCCCTTATTTGCGATTGCTTTCTCTATCTCTCACTTGTGTTTATATCTTACATGCTCTTATTGTTCATATTCATTACTTGCTTGATATACTTGTGCTTAAATTGATATATGCTTGGGGATTATTTGCTCACACTTGTATTCAACCAAGAGAGCCATAGCGGCACCTCAACTCTTATCTAGAGGAATCTTGAGGAGATAGTCCAGAGCCCTTCACCGGGAATTCAGCTATACTCTTGTGTTATACTTGGTGTGTTTAACTAATAGTTTTTAGTTTGCATAAATAGTTTTAATTCCACATTAATACATCATTAGATTAGCTAGTCACCTATTCGCCCCCCTCTAGGTGATTTCAATTGGTATCAGAGCCTGGTGCTCTTGATTTGGGTCTAACAACCTAGAGTTAAAGATCCTTATTTTTGGCTAGTCACAATATTTATACACACACATGGATTTCATGTCACCTCCCTTGTTTGATATTCTTAACATCCAAACTTGGAAGGTTAAGATGTCAATGTACCTAAAAGCCCTATGTTTTCATGTCTATTTTGCCACTATTAAAAATTCATATTATTTAAATGGCAAACATCTAGAGGCTAATGCCAAATCCATTCATGTTTTAAAAAGTACCCTAAATGATGAATATTTATCTAGGATTTCTAATTTTGATTCAGCTTTTGTAGTATGGAACACTATAGTCTCCCTTGGCGAACAAAAATAATACTATGCGGGGAGCGACTCGGATGATGGAAGTGATACTTCTAACTTATGCTACATGGTCTAAGGGGATAACCTTTGAGGTAAATTCTGAATCCGAGCTTGATGAGGATGTTGACATGTTTTATGATGAGCTTGCTTCATTTTGTCAACAACTTCTTAAAAAATATGACTTGCTTAAAAAGGATAATAAGAAATTAAAAAATAAATTTGATTCCATGTTAAAAGAAAAAGATTCCTTTCAAAATAAATTGTGCATTTAAAAAGAAAATGATTTGTTGAAAAAGGAGAATATTTCCATGTCCTCTAAGCTAAATGATATTTGTGAAGGAAATAAATCTTTGAAAAATAAAATCACTTTGGTGGAAAAAAAAAGAGATTGCTTTGGATGAAAACAACTCTTTGAAAAGAAAAATTGTTTCAAAAGAAAAGGAAAACATTGAAAAAGAGTGTTGATTCTCATTCTCACCATGCTTTTCATGCTACTATTTATAAAAATGAGATTAAATTTTTGAAAAATAGAATAGATTGTTTGAGCTCAACTTTGAGCAATTGTGCATTTAATCATAATAGATTGGAAATATTATTTCAAAAGAAACAAGCTTCACATGTACATGCACATCACCTACGAAACACATGCACACTTTGCACATCATGATCACACTCATTCTCATGTGCATACTAGAGTGTACAAATGAACACATTGCGGCCGCAAAGGCCACTTAGTAAAGTTTTATTATGATAAGGTAAATTCTATAAATTTTGCTAATAAAAATATTTGGGTTCCGAATAATGCTAACCCCCATGGACCCAAAGAAAATGTGTACCAAAGTCCCCACCTCTTGTGTTTGATGTAGGTGTGGGCTCTCACATGACGTGAGAAAATTGGTACCTTGGTGGTGGATGCATGGGCTAGATGGACATACAATTGATGCATCGCTATTAAGGAAGAATGGTGGGAGGACCACCATGTTTTGGAGACTTAGAGTATAGTGCATATGGTTTGATAACTATCTCTAAACTCCCATTTAGTTTATATGCATTTAGATTATTGATTTTTTAGCATGTTTTGTTTTTCATGTTCATTATATTAAATTCCATGTAAATTAGACTTGTGATATACATATGTAATATTTGAGATACACTCATGTTTATATGGACCATTACTTTTGTGTTCTCACTTTAGTTTAGCTATGTTGTATATCCTACTTTAAGACATGTGCTTTTACTTAATGATCATATAGGCTTATGTCTTTCATTTTATGTCTCATGTTTTGATTACATATTTAAACGTAAATTTTCATTAAAACTTGTGTATATACTTATACAAGTAGTGAGCAACAATTGATTCTTATATGTTTGTACTTCATTTCTCATTTGTACTCATTACATGTACATGTATAACCTAGTTTTGATGATTCTTTCATTTATACATGTTTTCCCTATTCTTGTAAATGTTTTGCTTCATGTATATGTAATTTTTGTCCAAAACTTATAAATATACATGTATAGTCTTGAGTCACTTGCCTTCATGCAAATTACATTATGGACTCATTTGTGTTTAGGATATGTATGTATATTGTTAATTTTGATAAAACATACATATACCTTGAAGTTTGCTTTTACATGAAAAATAAATTTTTATGATTTTTCACATGTTTGATGTCTTGAGCCTCATAGACTATTTTCACGAATATGCTATTCACATGATGTTTGTGCACTCATATTTAATTTATTTACTCATGATTTTGTTTTCATGAGCTTTTATGGGCTTTATAGATTTCGAGTGTCAACTCTTGTGTATTTGGTATGTTTCATGAGATACATATGATTTTTTTCATGTTGAAGGATTTTTAACTAGTTTTTCAAAAATTACTTCAAACTAGTTATTTATTCTTCAATTGGTAGAGTTTTCAAACTATGCTTAAATATTTTCAAACTTTTATATTTGAAAACATCTACCAACCAAAGGGCGGATGGATGGGCAATCATGCCTTGTGAGCCTTATTGAAAATCTTGTTATCATGTGCATGATTAGGGTAGATAGTTATGCGTAATACACATGAACTTCATGAAATTTTATTTTTGTATACTCATATATGTTTTCTTATGTATGTATGCTTCAAATTTCAAATAATATCAATTTCAATTGGTATTTTTATTTTCATATATATATATATGATTTGATAGTACTTGATTTACAATATCCTTACATGTTTAAGGTACAAATTATGTTTATGCTAAGTTTGACTAATGTTTAAATGTTAATTGGTATTTTAATGAGCTTATGCATTATTTTCAATTAGTATTTCAATTGATATTAAAATATGCTTCATATTTTACCTTTTAATTGTTATCAAAATTTTTAATATACTTCAATTGGTATCAATATGTTTCGATTTCAATTGGGTTTTGATTTCAATTGGTATGAAAAATGTTTTATCTTTTATTTGGTATCAAAATTTACCATATATTTCAATTGATATTAAAATCTAAAATATTTTACTTTCATTGGTATCAAAATTTACAAATGTTTCAATTTCAATTGGTATCAAAAATTTTTAATTTCTATTGGTATCAAAAATCTTGTGATATCTTAAAATTTTGTTTATTTACAAGTGATATCTTAAAGTTTTGCTTATTTACAAGTGGTATCTCAAAATTTGTTCTATTACTTTAAGTATTATCAAAATTTGTGTTAAAAATGTTTTGATATGTATCACCTATATACAAGGGGAGCTTAACATCTCTTCTATATATAGATTCATGTTGAGTGTATCTTATATTGAGGAGCTTGAAATCTCTTCTTTATATGATACACGTGTGTAAGGGGAGCTTAACATCTCCACTTATACATTGTACATTATGTTTTATGTGAGTTAAGATTTTATCATCCCTTCTTCATGTAATGCATGCATGCAGGGGAGCTAACTTAAAGCCTTCCTCTTCATGAATGTATATCTAAAAATATCCGTATTGTTGATTTATTTTTCACCCCTTTGTTGATGATTGACAAAAGGGGGGAGAATGATTTTGAGTTTATATATGCATTATTTAGAAATTGAGTTTATGCATATACTGAGTTTATGCATGCTCTATATTTTATGTTTATATAAAAAGGGAGAAGGATTTTGAAAGTTTATCCCAAAAAGGGGGAGAAGGTTTTTGGGGTGAAGAATTTTTGGTATATGCATATTTCTCTCACCTTATTTATGCATATATATTTATTTTGTTTTATACACTTCATTGAATATCTATTTGTTTATTGTTATGCATGAGTTAAGGGGGAGCTTCTATGAAGCTTAACTTTAATCCATGCATATATAACTCCATGAGTTTTGTCATCATCAAAAGGGGGAGATTGTTGGCCCGAAGGCCCATCACTCTACTTTTGATGATGATTAACTCATATAGTTATGGTACTAATGATCTTGTGTTTAATTAGTATTAGATATTTGATCAAGATCTTAGTTGGTGTTTAGCTTCAACAAAAGATTTAAAGTTAAAGTTTTGGAGCTAGCACGTATTGATTCGAGAGATCGCGTATCAAGATTACATCAAGTACTCAACAGGAGTCTAGCTCATTGCATGAAGGTTTGGACCAAGTCAAGAAGGAGAAGAAGACCGTCAAGAGTAGATTTTCAAGAAGACTTGTGTCTTATTTATAAGTGTTAAGAATTTTATTTTTAAATAAAATGTAAAGGATAGATTAGTTGGTGGATTGCTCAAGTTCATGCACAGTCACACACAAGATTTATATGTGTTTTCATAAAAGAGTTTTCATTTTGGAAATACCGGTTTGGTTTTTAAGCTTCAAAATATACATGTGTTTTATCAAAACTTATTTTAGAACCTAATATCAAAAACATAGATATTTCATCATATATGTGTAGTGGATCATATTCATACACACTAAGCTTTAAAATTATTTAGAATATCTTGTTTTTGTATTTGAAAAAGTTTTGAAAAAAATATTTTTGAAAAATACAGGTTTTTGTTTAAGGCAAAACTTCTATATTACAAATATAGTTCAAATATTTGTAGTATGTTTTAATTTTTAATGAAACATGTATGTATATCAAAGTATATCAATGAACTTATTTTTGTAGAATTTATGAGAATTTATGCGATTTTATTGAAGGTAAAAAGACCAAGTTTTAAATCCCTTAAACCTGTACTCTGGCCTTCTGCCGGTCGACCGCATGTCAACCGAGCCAGAGGTTGGTTGGCCGGGCGGTCGACCGATGTGCACAAACGTGCACAGCCTTCTTTGGCTAGAGGGCCGGTCGACCGACCCAGTCGACCGCCAGAGAGTTTTGCTCTCTGGATCTGGCCCCGGTCGACCGGTGGTCGACCGGCAGAGAGCTCTTGCTCTCTGTATCCAGGCCTCAGTCTACCGGCCGGTCGACCGATGGCACAACGGTCAGAAATCTAACCATTGGCCAGTCGATCGAACGGTCGACTGACAGCAGGGAATCCTACTGAGTTGGCCTCCAACGGCCATATTTTGAGAGACTATAAATTGG
Source organism: Agave tequilana (assembly GCA_038442645.1). Taxonomy (NCBI): domain Eukaryota; kingdom Viridiplantae; phylum Streptophyta; class Magnoliopsida; order Asparagales; family Asparagaceae; genus Agave; species Agave tequilana. The sequence goes on from JAVJIF010010615.1 coordinate 60,816, forward strand.
GGTTCCCTTGGACTGTTTTCTAAAAGATTTTAATTGTGTTTTCAAGATAGTTTTTCTTCACTTCTAAGTGTTTATCTTCACTTGTTTTAGAGCCAAATACTTTCATTTCAAAAGGAGAGTTTTTCACGAGTGTTTTGTAAAAGAGATTTCTTGAGTTTTTCACTACCAAATCACCTAGTTTTCTCACACACACTTGAGTTATCCATTGCTATATCAATCCTCGAGGTATCTTTATTGTGAGAGTGTTTTTAAGCGATCAAAGTGTTTAGATCACCAAGTGTTCATTCTTGTATTTGAGGAGGCAAACTTGCGGGTTCGTGTTGTTTTGAGTTCTTGTGGGAGCACGGTGTAAAGGTGCGACCTTGGCAAGCTAGTGTACTTGCGTGTATAGTTCTTGCGGGAAAAAGAGAGGGACTAGTGAGTCCAAGGAATTGATTGTTATACATATTTGCATATTTTACCACTTCCATACCATGCATATTGTAAATAAAAATGTGATTTTTAATCCTCTTCTCTCTATTTTTGCAGGTCCACATCTTAAAAGAGAAAAAGCCCAAAAATCTTTTTAATTAGCAATAATTAAAGAGATTAATTCAAAGCCCAAAAGAACCCAAGATTTGAATCCAGAATCAGGAGAGATCCGCGCGCCAACTCAATCTTCCAGAAGGCCACGTGGATAACAACCTTGCAACAAACTCACAACAGAAAATCTGGCCTCAACGACCCAGATTTTGCCGCCAAATCCAAGATTTTCCCGCCAATTTGCGGTAGTTGTGATTCTGTTAGATCCCAGATTTTGCGCCAACGGCCAGGACTCTAGATGATTCTCACTAAGGGCTATAAATACATGACCAGGGTCTTCACGAGAGAGGAGAGAAGTGAGAGGAGAAATTAGGGGAAACTCTTGTATTTTGTTTTAGTATTCTCCTAGGTTTTAGTCTCCATCTTCTTCCTCCTAGAGATTTTGTCAAAGAGAGAAAGAGAGTGCTGTTGAAAGCTTGTAAGCAAGGAGGTGACATTACTTGTAAGCAAGGATTAATCAAAGCTTCATTCTTCTCTTTACAAGCTCTAGTACGTTGCTCTACTTTGCTTTACTTTCTTGTTTTCATTCTAGTGCATTTCCATTGCTTTACTTCTCTTTGCTTTACATCATGAATTGTTGCTTTGTTTCTTGTGTAATGGATAGCTAAATCTCTATTGCATGGCTAGCTAACAACTTACCTAGCTAACTTCTATCTCTTTGGATGATTGCAAATTTCTATACTTGCATTGTTAGAGTTTCTTTTGCTTTCCAAGGAAGTAGAGTTGCTTTCCCTTGGTAAACGCTTGTTCAAACTCCATATGACTCATGTGTGCCTCATTTAGAGCCTTGTCTAGAACAAGAGCCTTGATGGAACAAGGAGATGGATCACCAAACATGTGCTACTTGTAGAACAACTTCTTTACTTCAAGCTAATTTGTTGTTATGTCTTGAATGTTTAAATGAATGTTAATTCTTCTAACTTAGCATCCCTTGAGTACCAATCCTAGAGTTCATCATTGAAAATCTATCTAGAGAGCCAATGAATCAATATGAGGCTTCAAGCTAAGAACAAGAGAACACTCATCTTCAAAACGGTAAAGTACTTGAACAAACAAGCAAAGTAATCTCTATTGTCAATGAATCAACATGAGGCAATCAAGCATCACCATTGAGTATAGTAAGTTAGCGAAGTAAAGTTAGCTAGCCATGTACTTTCTCATCTAAAGTTTTCCAACATATTTTTTACTAGCTTCTTTTCTTAAGCAATACACTTCGCCAAAGTTCTTTTGATTTCTTTTTCATAATGCACAAATCCACCACTTCTTTAATTTTCTTTTCCATGCTTCTTGAATTTGTGTAAATACAAAGAAGAATCTTCGTTTTCATTTCTTCACTACAAACTGTAAAACTTCTATCGTGAGCTCTCCTCGAGAATCGACCCGGTATAGCCATTGCTATAACGGAGATTGGAAAGGATACATCAATCATTGAATACATTTGTGGAGTGATCAAGAGCACATAAGGTTGTTTCTAAACCTTCTTTCTTTGTTAAATATTTGTGCAAGAATTTCACACATCTCTTTCCTAATCAATTTTTGGCGTCGTTGCCGGGGAGAGCAACGGTTTTTGATTTCAAGTGAAGAACTAAACGAATCTTCTTCTCTGTTGCAGGTTACAGGTTGAAGAAACAGGAAAATTTGCATTGCAGAAACATATAAGTGGACCTGGGCCTCTGCTCTCGAAAGCAGAGACCAGGATCCCTCTGAATTGCCTCAAATTCTGGGTTTTTGCCGCAGAATTGCGGCAAGGAGGAGTTGACTACTGATCACTTTTCTGCAGGGCTTACTTCTCTGCAAAATACAGCTGCTGCAATACATAAAATCTTGTATGCTTCACCTTATATCTGCTAATCAAAAGTAAAAAATTTGTTGCAAAGTTAAAAAATTGTTTAGACATTTGCATTCTAGGCACGTGTCTTTCAATTCCTTTAATTTTACTGTTGAAGAGTGCTGGAGGCAAGGTACGTAAGCATAGCATATAGACTAGGACTCACTCTTTGCTTGATTTAATTACGCTTTGAGTGAACCTTGTTTGTTATATTGTACACTTGCACAAATCAACTTTAAGGGCATTACCCATAAAAAAGATAAGGTGGGGATTTTATCACCCTTTCCTTAGCCCACAAATCATTTTCCCAAGCACTCACAATCCTAAGCTTCTAAATAAAAATTGCTAGACGCTGGCCCTAGGGACATCCGGACTCACTTAGGAGATTATCCTAAGGGGGAAAAGTGTTGGAAAGTGACTTTTGTAAAATCAGTGTCTAGGAAAGGGGTTGAGGGCCGAAAGCCCGAAGGTTGATGGTTACTTAATTAAGGAACGTCTCTGACGGAAAACCTCCCACCAACCTTGACCTTCCCTGGCTGATTTGCTTATAGTCAAAGTCTACACCAAACCTCCTGTGGACAATCTAAAGTTAGGAGTCGTCTAGGTCCAGGAAACCTAGAAAGCTTGGATTGATTTTTCTTTTTTCTTGTTTGTTATTTTTCATTTTTCGCCTGTGTGATCGGTGCACGTTGATTGTGTAATTGTATGCAAGAGTGGTATCGAGATCCGAATTCTGCTAGGCTTGTGAGAATCTCTACACTGGCACATACACCACCACTCGACACAATTCCAATCATGACCAACAACGTTTCGTTGCAAGATAAGTTCTATCCGATTCGCATATCACTTCCATCTTGCATTCTCCTCCCAAACACAAATGGAAGTAACTTTGAGTTAAAGCCCCAGTTCATAAACACTCTTCCACGATTCCATGGCCTTGAATCTGAGGATGCATACTTCTTCATTCGAGAGTTTGAAGAAGTATGCCTTATGATGAGAATTTCCCAGTTGAACGAAGATGCTGTCAGACTTAGGTTTATACCTTTCGCACTTAAGGATATTGCTAAGAAGTGGCTTTATAATCTCCCAGTCAGCTCAATTTCTTCTTGGGATGATTTCGTTAAGGTCTTTCTTAAAAAGTTTTATCCTATCCATAAGACAGCCCTTATGAGGAAGAATATAATGCAATTCAAACAAGAAGCTAATGAACCATTCTGGAAGTACTTTGAGCGCTTCAAAGACCTAGTAGCCCTGTGTCCCCATCACGGTATAGAAAAATGGCGCCAGTGCCAGATTATCTATGATGGGCTCGATTATCAGACTAAGACGCTCCTTGAAACTATGTGTCAAGGAGAATTCTTAAAGAAGGATGAAGATCAGGGTTGGGATCTTTTTGAGGCTTTAACTGAAAAGACAGTCCAGTGGGAGTCATGTACTGAGAAACCCACACCCACAACTTCCAGAACTGGTTTACACTCTATAGGATCCTCGATAGCTGCAGAAGCTAAAATCACACAATTGATGAAGAGGATTGAATTGCTAGAGTCTAGGAAAAATTCTGCTGTTAATCAGGTCAACCCATCACCTGTGGCTAATCCGGGTTGTACCTATTGCCATGATCTGAATCATCTGTTTGAGGAGTGTCCAGTATATCAAACTCAAATGTTTCATGAGAGTACGAATGCCGCATACACCAGACCCACTTACAATCCTTACTCCAAGACTTACAATCCGGGATGGCGTAACCATCCAAACTTTTCTTGGAGTCAGTCTGGTCCTGAGCAGCCGAGACAACCATTTCCACAACAATACCCGGCTCAGTCTCATCCACCGACTTACCACCAGAACCCACCAAATGTCCATTCATACCAAAGTCCACCAAGATTCCAGTCATATCAAAATCCTGTGCCTTACCAAGCAAATTTTCAGCCCCAGTATCAACATCATCCACCACCCAATCCTTCAGATAAGAGAATTTCTGATTTGGAGAAAATGATAGAGACCTTATCTAAGACCCAAGCTTCAATGATGAACAATCAGCAGCAGGACATGAACAAATTGCAAATTCAGATAGGGCAGTTGGCTAATTCTCTGACTGAATGACAAAAAGGAATGTTACCTAGCCAACCAGTGCCCAATCCCAAAACTCATTTTCCCCTGCACGAAGTTGAAGACTTGGGCCCCAGCCAATGTCAAGCTATTCAAATCCTTAGATCTGGGAAGCATGTAGATAATAAGGTTTCAAATCAGCCACCCAAATCTGTGCCAATACCACTACCTTCTGTTCCAATCCAACCAATTCAAGACAATCCTTCATCAAGCACACAACCATCCACTTCTCAGTCCAAAGGAAAAGAAAAAGTTGATGAGCAAACATACAAGCCTGTTGTTCCCTTCCCAAATAGGCTTACAAATCATAAGATGAATGCTCATATGGAGAAGATAAGAGAGATATTCAACCAAGTTCAAATCAATGTCCCTCTCCTTGATGCTATTCAACAAGTCCCATCCTACGCCAAGTTTCTAAAAGAAATGTGTACCAAAAAGAGAAAAGCAAATGTCCCTAAAAAAGTCTTCTTGGCTTCCAACATAAGTGAACTGCTCAATGGTCCAATCCCTGTGAAATACAAAGATCCAGGGAGCCCAACCATTTCTTGCATCATAGGGCAGACCACCATAAATAGGGCTTTGCTAGACTTGGGCGCGAGCATCAATCTTCTCCCATTTTTCGTGTATCAGCAGTTAGGGTTAGGCAACCTTCGTCCAACCCAGATGACTATACAATTGGCTGACCGCTCTGTAAAGATTCCCAAGGGAGAGATTACAGATGTTTTAATACGGGTCGGGGAATTCATTTACCCCGTAGACTTTGTTGTTCTTGAAACACAACCCGTACAAAATCATAGAGCACAGACACCTGTCATTCTCGGACGACCTTTCTTAGCCACCGCAAATGCGATCATCAACTGTAGAAATGGATCGATGCGGCTAACTTTTGGAGATATGACAAAAGAGGTGAATGTTTTCCATCTGGGAAAGCAGCCAAGGGATTTGGACAATGACTCTTTTGAAGTGAACTTGATAGAGGGATTAACTAGTGAACATGTTGAGGAGGTTGAGTATGAGTCTGAAGAGGAATTTGAGTTGGAGTCTGATGACTTCAACCTTGATCAGATTGTTGAATCAAATGTTGAAAGGACCACTAATTCCACCCCTATTCTTCCCTTGAACCATGAACAACCAGTGATAGATCCTATCCCTTCTTCTGAGCTTAAGATTCTTCCCGACCATCTCAAGTACAAGTACTTGGATGAGAAGGAATCCTTTCCTGTAATAATTGCATCCAATCTCACTGAACAACAAGAAGAGGATCTCCTTTCTGTGTTAAGGAAAAATAGAGAAGCCATTGGTTGGACCATGGCTGATATCAAGGGGATTAGTCCTTCTATTGTTCAACATAGGATTCATTTGACGGAAGATGCCAAGCCAAAACGAGACCCACAGCGTAGACTTAACCCAATCATGCAGGAAGCTGTTAGAGACGAGATCTTGAAACTATTAGACAATGGGATTATCTATCCCATATCCGATAGTCAGTGGGTAAGTCCAGTTAACGCTGTGCCTAAGAAAGCAGGATTTACTGTGATAGAAAATGAGAATAAAGAATTGATACAAACACGTCTTCCAACGAAGATTTGAGTTTGTATCGATTACAGGAAGTTGAACACTGCCACACGTAAAGACCACTTTCCTCTTCCGTTCATTGACCAGATGCTAGAGAGATTAGCGGACACGAGTATTACTGTTTCCTGGATGGATATTCAGGATATAATCAAATCCCGATCGCTCCTGAGGACCAAGATAAGACTACCTTCACCTGTCCTTTTGGAACGTTTGCATACCGAAGGATGCCCTTCGGCCTATGCAATGCTCCCGCAACGTTTCAACGTTGCATGTTGAGCCTTTTTTCAGACATGGTGGAGAAATTTTTAGAAATTTTCATGGATGATTTTTCGATTTATGGGGATTCCTTTGAGCAATGCTTGTACCATTTGAAGCTAGTTTTACAACGCTGTATGGAGAAAAATTTGACACTTAACTGGGAAAAGTGTCACTTTATGGTCAAGCAAGGAATTGTTCTTGGGCACAAGGTTTCACGTATAGGAATTGAGGTGGACAAGTCTAAAGTGGAAGTCATAACAAAGCTCACTGAACCAACATGCTTAAAGGACATTAGATCATTCTTAGGGCACGCCGGCTTCTATAGGCGATTTATTCAAGGGTTTAGCAACATTGCGAGACCCTTGATAAATCTCTTAGGAAAGGATGTACCCTTTATATTTGATGAGGAATGTCCAAAATCATGGAAGGAGCTTAAGAATAGACTTGTCTCAGCACCGATCATTTCTGCACCAGATTGGACCAAGCCTTTTGAGATTATGTGTGATGCCTTAGACTTTGCTATCGGCGCTGTTTTAGGGCAGCGTATTGATACTAGGCAACACGTAATCTATTATGCTAGCAGAACGTTGAATGATGCCCAACTCAATTATACAACTACTGAAAAGGAATTTTTAGCGGTTGTTTTTGCGTTGGAAAAATTTCGCCAATATCTGCTAGGGTCCAGGACAATTATTTTTACTGATCACTCCGCCCTAAAGTACTTAATGCAAAAGAAAGATGCTAAGGCAAGACTTATTCGATGGATACTTCTTTTGCAAGAGTTTGATTTGTAGATTAAAGACAAAAAGGGCGTTGAAAATGTGGTAGCTGATCACTTGTCGAGAATCCCAAATGCACCTAAGGAGAGAATACCAATTAATGACGATTTCCCTGACGAACACATTTTTGAGATATGTGGAGAGCCTTGGTATGCTGACATAGTGAATTACCTTGCTACCAGGCAAATACCTTCTCATTGGTCAGGCCAGGAAAAACACCGTTTCATGCGTCAAATGCGGTTCGTCTTTTGGGATGAACCGTATTTATTCAAATATTGTCCTGACCAAATAATACGTAGGTGCCTTCCTGAGGATGAACATCAGAGTGTTTTGACATTTTGTCACAAGCTAGCTTGCGGTGGACATTTTGGTCCACGGAAAACTGCTGAGAAAGTGCTTCAGAGTGGATTCTACTGGCCCACTCTCTTTAAGGATGCATATACTTTTTGCAAGCTATGTGATAAGTATCAAATGATGGGTAGAATTACACAGAGAGACATGATGCCCCTTACACCCATCTTGGAAGTCGAAATTTTTGACCTCTAGGGCATCGATTTTATGGGACCCTTTCCTCTGTCCTATGGTAACCAATACATTTTGGTAGCCGTAGATTATGTTTCCAAATGGGCTGAAGCAATTCCAACAAGGACAAATGACAACCATGTTGTCATCAAGTTTTTTCGAGACTACATCATCTCTCGCTTCGGAGCCTCCCGTGCGATAATAAGCGATAATGGGAGTCATTTTTGTAATCGGGCTTTTGAAGCCCTGATGCGTAAATACTCTATTACTCACAAATTATCCACGGCATACCATCCTCAAACCAACGAGCAAATAGAAGTCACGAATAGACAAATAAAACTCATCTTGGAGAAAACTGTAGGACAGAACCGTAAGGATTGGTCCATCAAACTCACTGATGCTTTATGGGCATACAGGACCGCTTACAAACTGTCCTCGGTATGTCTCCATATCGAGTTATATTTGGAAAACCTTGTCACTTTCCTGTGGAATTAGAACACCGAGCTATGTGGGCTTTAAAGCAGCTGAACTTGGATTTGGATAAAGCCGGTGCTTTAAGGAAGTTGCAGATATCCGAGCTTGAAGAGCTAAGAAACGAAGTATATGACAATGCTCGGATCACAAAACACAGAGCCAAACTTTTTCACGATAGATCCATTCACCGGAAAATTTTTGTCTTAGGACAAAAGGTTCTATTGTACAATTCACGACTCCACCTTTTTCCTGGTAAATTGAGAACCAGGTGGTCAGGACCATACATAGTACATAGAGTCTTCTCACACGGTGCAATCGAGATTCTTGACCCAAATAATGGCAACAAATTCACTGTGAACGGTCAACGTTTAAAGCCATTCCTTACCACTGAATTCGTGTCACAAGAAGTTCATGAATTGGGTCTTTGCAACCCAGTTTATCTGTGACCATTCCATCTGTATAGTTTCCCGAGAATTTCCCTGCATATCATTTTGGGACCACTCTTGTAAATAATTTCTTTTTCACTTTTGTAAATAATAAATAATAAATAAAAAAATGAGGGATTTTTGTGCTTAAAAGAGTTTCAAATTCCTAGGATTTTATCTTCCCTAGGATTCCATTCATTTTCCTTTTCCTAGGGTTGTAAATACACTTTTGACCTAGGGCTAAATTTGGAAATTTCATTCTACCTACCCCTATAAATACTCTCTTCACCTACCCTTCCTCCCCAAACGCACAAATCCTCTCAGATCTGAACTCCTTCTTCCCGAGCCGACCTCTGCCAAATTTTCCCTTCACCTGGAACCTCTGCACTGCCACAATTTCCCATCTTCAGCCGCCGATCCGCCGCACTCCGGCCACTTCTGGTGCTCTGAAAAATTTGGTCGGCTGATTTATTCTTCTGGTGGCAGATCCAGAGACATTCTTCCAGATTCTGTCCCGGGTGCCTTCTGCACATCTGTTTTTGGATTTCCCCCCACGATCTCCGGGGGTGGTTTGATTTCTCATACTTAAATCCTTTGCTTTAATTCCATTATCATACATGGCCCCGAATTTGTTTGTAGAAAGGGATTTTTCCATACTTTTGAATGATAGTGGGGGGTATGGGCACATCTTTGTGGATAGAATACGTGCATGGAATTGGTACTCTTTGGTCTATGATAACAATGACTACGATGCATATTATTGCCCTGATCTTGTCACTACTTTTTATAATTCAATTGATCATGCATCTGTGAATTTTGACACGCACCAGTTTGTAGTACACATGCCATTCGGTGACATCCTTGTCACAATCCCACTCATTGCTGACATCACTGATGTCCCCATTCATCCCCACCATAGCGACCCCTTGCCATTGCTAGATTACATAACCATCATGGGAGTCCGCTGCACAATACAGGACCGTGGGCTCAAAGCCAACACGACTTTTAGAAATGTTCATTGCATTGGACGCTGGGTCCAACGCAACATTTTTGGGCTTGACCATCAATCATCCTTTAACAGACCCGTGTTACAAATAATCCATGATTTAATGATACGAAACCACACGGTCTGTTTGAATAGGGCCATCTTCCATGCCATTCTTGAAAATTCCTCCCGCACTCGGGGTGCAAAGCATTCCCATTCAATCTTAATCACACGTCTGTGTAAACATTTCATATTAGACGCTGTCTTTAATACATTTGACCGAGTGCCTGTTACTGTAGAGAGACCCACAAGCTCATATAATGGTTGCTTGCAGGCGCTCTGGACACCCAGTGCCCAGCCTGAGGATGTACCTGTGGAGTCCTCTTCGGAGGAAAGCCTAGAGGTGATAGATGAGCCACATTTTTAGCGGCAGGACCCCCCAACAGAATCAAGAGCCTTCATGTCCACCATCTGGAAGGGCATGAAGAAGATATTTAGGGGGCAGGTCCGCTTAGGAAAAAGGTAGAGGAGCAATCCTCTCGATTAGAAGGTATGGAGGCAGCGTTGAGGAGATCACAGTCGGCTGGACCTAGCACCACATAGGGTCCAAAGCGACAGAGGGAGTAGCTTTATCCTTTACCTATTTCATGCATCATTTCATCTTTCATACATTGAGGACAATGCATGAGATAGGTATGGGGGGTAGATGCTAACATAGGATTTTTCATTTTCTTTTTAGGCCTTTTATTTTTAGGATTTTCACTTTCTTTTTGGGTTTTACCTTTCTTTTTAGATTTTACATTTCTTAGAAAAATATAAAAAAAATAGAAAATAAAAAAAAAGGAAATTCTTGATCCATGTTTAAAGAATCAAACTTGAAATTTAGGGATTAAGGAAGCTCTTAACTAAGATTTTTAATTATAAGTTGAAAAGAGGAGTTTTGTTAGATTTTTAGGTTAAGTAATAAAGGATTAGAAAAATTACTAGATTTTAATTCTTTCTTTAGGATATATACATTAAACATATTGAAGGATTAATCAAAGACTTTGTGATTTTAGTTACATATATATATAATAAAAATATATATATATATAGAAAAAAAGAAAAAAAAGATGTATATAAATAAATAATAAATACTTAGCCACTGATTAAGCTGGTTAGTCGTGCCTCAAGAAGCATTGCCGATCACGCCTAAAGGTGGTTAAGTCCTTAAATTCCTTCGTGGCCTAGTTTACTTGAGTCATCGAACCCGAGGGATGTTTTCTCATCTGGTGCCCTAAGACCGTCTGGTTTGTGAGTCATCGGTAAGAGACTCGTTACAAGGGTAAACTAGAAAGCCTAAGGATGCTAAGGAAATGTAAATAAATAAACATTGTATATAAAATAAAAAAAAATGTTATATATATTAGTAAATAAATGAACTTAGTCTAAGAAAGATCCTTCATATTTATAGATGTATATATCCTAGGATTTATGTAAAATCCGGTTTTTGATCTTTTTCCTAAAAACTTAACCTAAGTTGAAAACAAAACTCTAAATAGACGCTTATAAGAGGAATGAAAAGATTAGGGTAACCTGAAACCTATAGCTCAAGTTGGAATCTTTAAAGCATGGATCAAAATTTTCACTAACCCTTTTATTTTTCTTTATGGATTTTGTGGTGCAATCCGCTGAAAACCCTCAGGAGACAACACTCCTCCTCTAGGGTAACCTAGAGGTTTAACGGCTTGTTGCACATGCTCAGTGCAATCGTGTCACCTACGAAAGTGGTGTAATAAACTAGTTAGGATTTTTCTTTCTTTTTCTTCCTTTTTGCTCGAGGACGAGCAAAAGGTAGGTATGGGGGTGTGATTGTTATACATATTTGCATATTTTATCACTTCCACACCATGCATATTGTAAATAAAAATGTGATTTTTAATCCTTTTCTCTCTATTTTTGCAGGTCCACATCTTAAAAGAGAAAAAGCCCAAAAATCTCTTTAATTAGCAATAATTAAAGAGATTAATTCAAAGCCCAAAAGAACCCAAGATTTGAATCCAGAATCAGGAGAGATCCGCGCGCCAACTCAATCTTCTAGAAGGCCACGTGGATAACAACCTCGCAACAAACTCACAACAGAAAATCTGGCCTCAACGACCCAGATTTTGTCGCCAAATCCAAGATTTTCCCGCCAATTTGCGGCAGTTGTGATTCTGTTAGATCCCGGATTTTGCGCCAACGGCCAGGGCTCTAGATGATTCTCACTAAGGGCTATAAATACATGACCAGGGTCTTCACGAGAGAGGAGAGAAGAGAGAGAAGAAATTAGGGGAAACTCTTGTATTTTGTTTTAGTATTCTCCTAGGTTTTAGTCTCCATCTTCTTCCTCCTAGAGATTTTGTCAAGAGAGAAAGAGAGTGCTGTTGAAAGCTTGTAAGCAAGGAGGTGACATTACTTGTAAGCAAGGATTAATCAAAGCTTCATTCTTCTCTTTACAAGCTCTAGTACGTTGCTCTACTTTGCTTTACTTTCTTGTTTTCATTCTAGTGCATTTTCATTGCTTTACTTCTCTTTGCTTTACATCATGAATTGTTGCTTTGTTTATTGAGTAATGATAGCTAAATCTCTATTGCATGGCTAGCTAACAACTTACCTAGCTAACTTCTATCTCTTTGGATGATTGCAAATTTCTATACTTGCATTGTTAGAGTTTCTTTTGCTTTCCAAGGAAGTAGAGTTGCTTTCCCTTGGTAAACGCTTGTTCAAACTCCATATGACTCATGTGTGCCTCATTTAGAGCCTTGTCTAGAACAAGAGCCTTGATGGAACATGGAGATGGATCACCAAACATGTGCTACTTGTAGAACAACTTCTTTACTTCAAGCTAATTTGTTGTTATGTCTTGAATGTTTAAATGAATGTTGATTCTTCTAACTTAGCATCCCTTGAGTACCAATCCTAGAGTTCCTCATTGAAAATCTATCTAGAGAGCCAATGAATCAATATGAGGCTTCAAGTTAAGAACAAGAGAACACTCATCTTCAAACCGGTAAAGTACTTGAACAAACAAGTAAAGTAATCTCTATTGCCAATGAATCAACATGAGGCAATCAAGCATCACCATTGAGTATAGTAAGTTAGCGAAGTAAAGTTAGCTAGCCATGTACTTTCTCATCTAAAGTTTTCCAACATCTTTTTTACTAGCTTCTTTTCTTAAGCAATACACTTCGCCAAAGTTCTTTTGATTTCTTTTTCATAATGCACAAATCCACCACTTCTTTAATTTTCTTTTCATGCTTCTTGAATTTGTGTAAATACAAAGAAGAATCTTCGTTTTCATTTCTTCACTACAAACCGTAAAACTTCTATCGTGAGCTCTCCTCGAGAATCGACCCGGTATAGCCATTGCTATAACGGAGATTGGAAAGGATACATCAATCATTGAATATATTTGTGGAGTGATCAAGAGCACATAAGGTTGTTTCTAAACCTTCTTTCTTTGTTAAATATTTGTGCAAGAATTTCACACATCTCTTTCCTAATCAGGAATTCTACTCGTTGTAGGTGTTGTGGCACCTAGTAATCCGGTGGGATCGTTTATAGTGGAAATCCTTCATAGTGTTGAAGGCAGGGACATAGAGCAAGAGTGCTCGAACCACGAAACAAATCTCCCTTGTTTGCGATTACTCTCTCTATCTCTCACTTGTGTTTATATCTTGCATGCTCTTATTGTTCATATTCATTACTTGCTTGATATATTTGTGCTTAAATTGATATATGCTTGGGGATTGTTTGCTCACATTTGTATTTAACCAAGAGAGCCATAGCGGCACATCAACTCTTATCTAGAGGAATCTTGAGGAGATAGTTCAGAGTCCTTCATCGAGAATTCGGCTACACTCTTGTGTTATACTTGTTGTATTTAGCTTAATAGTTTTTAGTTTACATAAATAGTTTTAATTTCGTATTAATACATCATTAGATTAGCTAGTCACCCATTCACCCCCCTCTAGGTGATTTCATTATAAATATATGACAACCGATATATATCAATATTTGTTATACCATGTTATTAGTGTAATCGGTATTTTAAAAGAATTATAGATAGTTATTTATTTCCAAATTCTTCATAACCATTTTAATAATCATTAATTTACTTATTATTCTAGAATTCCTTTTTATCTATTGTCTTATAATAATTCATTATATATAAAGAAACCATCTACATTTTCATCTTAAATCACGACTCATCCTAAAATATTAGTGATTACTAAGACATCAATATTTATAGAGATTTATGATAATTATAATTTATTAAATAATATTTACATTGAATTATCAATAATCATGATTTATTAAATAAAATTTTGATTAATTTAATTAATCATGATAAAATATGATTTATTAAAGAAAAAACTCACAAAGTGACCATGGGAATTGAGCTCTTTCCTAGGATCGCAATGACTCTAGAATTGTAAAAATTGAACTCCGGATGTTCCAAATATTTCTCGAACACTAAAATCATAACAAATGGGTTAAATATGTAATTTATAATGGCTAAAAGGTAATATATAATATACACCAGGGGGTTATAAAAATTTACCTTTATTAAGTTTTGGATGCGGGTTAGGTTATTAACGGTCGGGTTTTAATTCAAAACCCATACCCAAATGTAATGAGTGATGGATTAAGGGGTAAATAGCTATTGGGTTTGTTGAATTTGGATCCCATAAGAGAAGATCCAATAAGAGAAGGGGATGAGAGAGAGAGATTGACAGAGGAAGAGAAAGAAGAAGGTGGGAAAAGGAAGAAGAAGGTTGAGACGAGGGCGTCGCCAACGGCCGACGACGCATAGCCGCGTCGGCGCCGGCCTTGCCAGGCGGCGGTTCTGGCCGGCGCCGGCGGTGGGCATAGAGGAGTGAGATGGTGAGGAAGAGAAGAAGAGGGAAGAGGAAGAAGACGAAGAAAAAAGGAAAGAGGGAGAGAGAAAAAAGAGAGAGAGAAGGGGGTTGGTCTGGCTGGCTGCGCCACTGGTCGGCAGCGGATCAGGCCCCCCAGGATATAGGGAGGGAGTGTGAGAGAGATATTTAGAGAGAGAGTTAGGGTGAGAGAGAGAGAGAGTTGAAAAAAGAGAGAGAAAGAGAGGATGAGTTGTAAGAGAGAGAGAGAGAGTAAGAGAGAGATAGAGAAATTGATAGAGGGAGAGGCGGTGGAAATTAAGTCGGTGGATTGGGGAGGAAGGAAAAGAAGGGAATTGGAGGAGAAGAAGAAAAGAAAATAATTTAATATTATTTTATTGGGGTCAAAATTTTACTAGTTTCGAATAGTGCCCAAAAATTCTGTAAAATAGAGAATATTATACTGAGAAGTAATATGAAATTGGATTCTAGAAATCTTGTCCATTTGAAAATTAAAGATCCTGGAATGCATCGCTGAAACTAGTCGACACGGGTTTGACTAGATTTTGGACTAATTCAGAAAAATCTCTAAAATTATATAAAAATAGAAAAAAAATATGATTTTAAAGAATAACATGGAAATTTTAACTCTGTTTGTGAATTAAAAATCATAGAGTTGATTGCCGATATCGGTTTATACGGAATTCAGAGATTTTCCAAAAAATCCAGAAAAATTTCAAAAAATTCTAAAAAATCTAAAATATTGAAAAATAATTTTGGAAACTCAAATTGGCTCAATCTGACTACCAAAAAAGTCAAATCAACTTTGTATGCCGTACCGATTAATGATACTGTGATACCTACATCTAGGATCGGGGGTTAAAACGTCGCGATGTATACCTTCAATTTCAATTGCATCATTAGATGTGGATGCTGGTACGTTGTAACGGTCCCAGTTAAAATTTTTCTGTTTGATCACAATTATCTCATATAATCCAAGCGTGGGACCCATCAAGATATAATACTTCCATTACCAACATCAGAATGTTCTATACTACACATCAAACTCCACTAGGATAACATGTATGATCTAAACATGACTTACCATGCCAACACATATGGTCCGATAACCCATCAGAAAACACAATCTAATTATATTACTGTACCAAAGTATATATAACAAAGTTAGAGTCCAACACCAGGCACTTTAAAGTTTACAAGTTAATGACAACATCCAACTAAGAGTACGCATAGTTATATACAGCCATATACATATCAAAAGCAAACTTTAATGCAATGATTCTGATGGCGCTTGTCCCGCATACTGCCTTTAAGCGGGTCCTTTGCCCTTGTCCAAACCTGGAGGTCGAATTAGAAATAGAGTGAGCTTGACAGCTCAGTGAGTAAAATAATATTCAAGCATGCCTATTAAGTAGGTCTACATGGCTAAATTATCAGGTTGACAAGTGTGTCTTTATACCATTTTTTTTATAAAATTTGTTATTAGCCGAGAACCTAACCAGAACACAGTAACAAGGCTTATTAGTCGACTAATACTACTTATAAGTCGACTAATATTATAGTTATAGTCGACTGAATTCAATCCAAAAGTATCTGCTTCTCTGTTGGCTACCAGGGACTTATGTAGTCGACTACCCTTTCTGGTGTAGTCGACTACTCTATATACTAGTCGACTTGCAGGTCCCCTATAGTCGACTAGATGTAGGTCAAAAGGGTATGTTGCTCTCTGTTTGTCACCTATAATCAATTATAGTCAACTACCCTTTCTAGTGTAGTAGACTACACTCGGTATTAGTCGACTTATAAGCCAACTGTAGTCGACTAATCTATGTCTAAAATAAGTTGTTAACTCTCTGTTTGTTCTCTGCAAATGGGGATAGTCGACTACAGTCTGTCTGTAGTCGATTAACAATGTTTTCCAGCAGCTTATCTGCCCATATATCACATCTATAGTCGACTTATCCCAGGGACTTAGTCGACTAATATTACTGAAATTTGCCTAGTAAAGAATTATTCCAGATTTATTATTTAAGGACTTATATATGATTTCAACATAGAATTTCTATCTTAGCCACATCAACATACTTATTAACCCTAACACTGGGCTCCCCCTTCGGTCTCCTCCGGTTCAACCCGGTCTCTTCCTCCTATACGTCATTCAACGCAATAATTCCCTCCTTCCACAGCCACCGGTTCAACCCGGTCCCTTCCTCCTATACATTACCGTATAATCTCCCCTACTTACGCCTCCGGTTCAACCCGGTCCCTTCCTCCAAATTACAACAATCACAGTCATCATATACTATCAATATGCAAAGATATATAAAATAACGATAACATGCAAGCTTCGTAGTCTTTACTTTAACACATGACAATATCATGGGATTCATTAACATGAATGAGTAGCTACTAGTGAAATCATAAATGTGCGAGTCTTTAAGAGGTAGCCAACATCTCATCATCATAAAATATTCATGACCAAAAGTATATGCATGGTATCAAGTGTCATATTTATCTATAGAACTCTTTTTCTAGAAACATGTAGTAGACTACCGTATTAAACACCCATGAGCTTAACTCTTACGAGATTGCCATAATACTATGAATACACAAAGACATCTATAATTTATACTCATAAAGTTATCCTTCACTTTTATGTCTATTTATCCCTTACGATTTCTTCCATTTTCCAAACTTTATTTTACTTATCATGTCAATAGGATCCATATGTTCTACTCACTCTTTGAAGTGGTAAGTTCTTTCTCAAGCTTGATATCCCGCTACAACGAAGTCTATAAGTCATAACAACACCAATATTAGTTCATAGTTAACGAAGATAATACAAGAGAGTAGAGTTCTAGAAGTGTTTTTCTTACCGTTCAACCAACGACACTCGCCCCCCAACTTCTAGTTCTAGATCACCCTTTGACTCGTTCTATTGGTTTCTTGGAGGAATTAAGATAGGAAAACAGAACCTTTTTCTTGTATATGGACTGAAGGAAAGTTTGTGGGGAATTGAGAGGGAAAAATAGGGTTTTTTGTGAAGAGAATGCTGCTGTTGCTGCTGGTTTTTGGGCTGTTTTTGGACTGTTTTTGTTGCTGTTTTTGGCTGCAGAAAAAAAGAAGAGAGGGAGAGAGTTTTGGGGATTTGGATGAAGAGAGAGAGAGAGAGGTTTTTGTCAAATGAGATAACTCTCTTCACCCCCCCTATTTATAGCCCCTTTCCTACCACACAAATGTGACAAGTGTCCCTCTCTAACCCATCACTCTACCCTATACCATGCCCTATAACAAAGCTCCATGCCTCCCCCCCTCTCCATGAGGTACATGTACCCCAAGTATGGTGAGAGAGATGGTGGCAAAGTCAACAACATGTGATGTATACATTCCTATGCCTACATACATGGGTATATACATACTTATATATTCATTCTCATACATACCTACTTATGTACCTTCACACTAATAAACATGTAATAAGTAAGGTATCTAGCACGAATACTATTTCCCATCACCCCTTAAAGTATCAATATTTTAGGAAAAAGGATGCTTAATTAAGACAAGTGTTACATTCTACCCTCCTTATGGAAGTTTCGTCCTCGAAACTTAACGTACCTTGGAACAAATGTGGATAGGCCTTCCCTATCTCCTCTTTCAGTTCCCAGTAGCTTCTTCTATGTTTTGATTTCTCCATAAGATCTTGACCAAGGAAATATTTTTGCTTCTCAATTGCTTCTCCTTGTGATTAAGAATTTCTACTGGTTCTTCCGTGTAAGACATGTCTTCTAGTATTTGTAGAGGTTCATAGGAGATTACGTGATCAGTATCAGGCACATACTTTCTCAGCTGAGAAACATGAAATACATTGTGCATCCTCTCTAAGGCTGGAGGTAAGGCCAAACGATAAGCAACCGGTCCAATCCTATCCAGTATTTCAAATGGACTCACATATCTAGGAGCTAATTTGTTTTTACCGCCAGTGCGTCTTACTCCCTTCATTGGAGATACCTTCAGAAAAACACTATCCCCCACCTCAAACTCCAGTAGTCTGCGGCGATTGTCTGCACAAGTTTTCTGCCTGCTCTGTGCTGCTTTCATCCTTTTCTTGATCAACTTGATCTTCTCAGTAGCTTCTTGAATCACATCGGGGCCGAACAGCCTTCTATCCCCATTTCCTCCCAACAGATTGGTGATCTACATTTTCTCCCATACAATGCTTCAAATGGAGGCATACCAATAGTGGACTGATAACTATTATTATAAGCAAACTCCACTAAGGGTAAATAGTTGTCCCAACTTCCCCCAAAATCTAGTACACAAGTTCTCAGCATATCTTCCAATATTTGAATGGTCCTTTCTGACTGTCCATCTGTTTGGGGGTGGGCTGCTGTACTAAGTTGCAATTTAGTGACCATAGCCTTGGACAAACTTTTCCAAAATCTAGATTGAAATCTAGGATCCCGATCTGACACAATGGACTCAGGTACTCCATGCAATTTAACTATTTCTCGGATATATACTTGAGCCAGTCTTTATATTGAATAATTGATCCGGATAGGCAGAAAGTGGGCAGATTTAGTAAGTCTGTCTACCACTACTCAGACTGTATCTAGCCCTTGGGACGTCCGAGGAAGTCCAGTGACAAAGTCCATAGCAATTTGACACCACTTCCATTCAGGAATAGATAAAGGCACCAACAAACCTGGGGGCTTCTTATGTTCAGCCTTCACTTGCTGGCAGACTAAACACTTGTGGACAAAGTTGGAAATGTCTACTTTCATTCCATCCCACCAGAAATTATGACGCAGATCTTGATACATTTTTGTGCTCCCGGGATGAGCTGTATACGGTGTACTATGAGCCTCCTTCATTATTTCTTCTTTGATCTCTGCTACATCTGGCATACACAATCTGCGTCCGAATCGCAGTACATCATCTTCTATTTGAACTACTTGAGTTCTCCTTCTTGTACTTTCTTCATAATCTTCTTTATTTGAGTATCTCCTTGTTGGGCCTCTTTGATTTTGTCGTATAGGTCAAATTGAATACTTACCTGATTCAGTCGATACTTAAAATTAGAAGGATCAATGACTCGCACTTCTATTTGCATTTCTTCTAGATCCCTTAATATTCTTGCTTGACGAGTTATCAAAGTGGCCATGGTTCCTCCTGATTTCCGGCTCAAGGCATCAGCCACCACATTGGCCTTTCCAGGGTGGTATTGGATAGTAATATCATAGTCCTTCATTAGTTCTAACCATCTCCTCTGCCTTATATTCAGTTCTTTTGTGTGAAGATGTATTTTAAACTCTTTTGATCAGTAAAAACTTCACAAAACACTCCATACAAGTAATGTCGCCAGATCTTTAAAGCAAAAATCACAGCGGCTAAATCCAAATCATGAGTGGGATAATTTCTTTCATGGATCTACAATTGTCGGGATGCATAGGCAATAACTTTTTCATGTTGCATCTATACACATCCCAATCCCAGTTTTGATGCATCACTATAAATGGCAAATCCTTCAGTCCCTGAAGGTACAATTAAAACAGGAGTAGATGTCAGCTTAGTTTTAACCTCCAGAAAGCTCCTATCTTGTTCTTCCCCCCATGCAAACTTCTTATTCTTTCTAGTTAGTTGGGTCATTGGTGCCACAATTAGAGAAAATCCTTCCACAAATCTTCTGTAGTACCCAGCTAATCCCAAGAAACTTCAAACTTCAGTAACATTAGTGGGTCTAGGCCAGTCTCGGATTGCTTCAATTTTTATCGGGTCCACTGATATTCCTTCTTTGGATATAATATAGCCAAGAAACCCTACTTGCTCTAGCCAAAATTCACATTTCTTCAATTTTGCATAGAGTTGCTTTTCTCTCAAGATTTGAAGGACACTTTTAAGATGTTTCTCGTGATCTTCTTTATTCTTTGAATAGACCAAAATATCATCGATGAATACCACTACAAACTGGTCTAGATATAGTTGAAACATCCGATTCATTAAGTCCATAAATGCTGCCGGGGCATTAGTGAGTCCAAAAGGCATGACCAAAATTCAAAGTGTCCATATCTTGTCTGGAAAGCCGATTTGGACACATCTTCAGGTTTGACCTTCAGCTGATGATACCCCGATCTAAGGTCTACCTTAGAAAATACAAAGACCCTTGTAGTTGATCAAATAGGTCATCAATTCGAGGAAGAGGGTAGCTATTTTTGATAGTTGCCTTATTCAATTCCCGGTAGTCAACACATAGTCTCATACTCCCATCCTTCTTCTTTACAAATAGTACTGGTGCTCCCCAGGGAGATACACTTGGCCGAATGAAACCTTTGTCTAATAAGTCCTGCAATTGAGTCTTAAGTTCTTTCATTTCTGCAGGGGCCATACGATATGGTGCCTTAGAAATTGGGGTAGTAGCGGGTATTACATCTATTGTAAATTCTACCTCCCGATCTGGGGGCAAGCCTGGTAAATCTTCCAGGAACACATCAGGGAACTCATTTACAACTGGAATAGTCTCGATTTTTATATCAGTTCTAGTGGTATCCAAAACTAAAGCCAGGAATCCTTGACACCCTTGTTTCATTAACTTGGTGGCTTTGATGGCTGATATGAGAGGTATATCATGACTAACTTTTACTCCTTCAAATATAAACTCCGTAGCCCCCTCCATTTTAAAGATAATCCTCTTCTTATTACAATCCACATGAGCACTACAGGCGGACAACCAGTCCATTCCTAGTATGGCATCGAACTCCATCTCGCCTAGCTTAATCAAATCAATAGATGTTTTCATTTCTCCAATTATCACTTCACAATTCACATATCTAGTGCTAGCTATCAAATTTTTCCCTATGGGTGTGGACACAACCAACTGAAATCCTAGGGTTTTGATACTTGATTTAATTTATAAGCAAAAGCACTAGATACGAATGAATGAGTAGCTCCAGGATCAAACAATGCATGGGCAATATGTCCTGATATGGAGATCATACCTTCCACTACTGCATTTGAGGCCATTGCTTCCCGGTGGGTTAATGCAAAAGTTCTTCCTTGCACCCGCGGTTGCTGAACGATGACTGAGTTGCAGCAGGACGTGGAGCATTACTGGGCTGCATGAAGTTACTGGCTTGTCTCCTGGGAGGATTTATCCTCATGGTCAGCCTCCCACTTCCTCTACTCTGCCCTTGGCTTCCGCGCCTTGTCGTACAATTTTTCTTTAAATGTCCCACCCCTTCACAATTAAAGCAAGCTCTATCTAGGAGGCAGTTTTCAAAATGGTTTACTCTGCACCTCTGACACCAAGGAGCCTCCGAGATTCTGGGGTGTGATATCAAGGTAGCTTGTGTTTTCGAGGGAGTGTCTCTGTTCCTCAACCATGTTCTTCTACCTCTAGCCCCTCCTCCCCTTAGAAAAGTGGTATTAGACCCAAACCCCTTGCCACTGGTGGATCCTGATGCCATCATCATTGAGGGTCCTTGATATCGGGGGCGCTTAGGGTTGGAAATTTCCTCTACCCAGTCTTCCTGACCTTCTTGCATGTCCATCTCTACCTCCAAGGCTCTCTCCACAGCTTGGAGGTAATTCTTCAGTTGTAACGGAATCAATCGGCCTCGAATCTCTGATCTTAGGCCCTTTACGAACCTCTTCGTCCTTTCTGCTTCACTCTTTGCCAGGGCATCAGCATACCTGGATAATTGAGTGAACTTCTGATCATACTGAGACACATTCATCGAGCCTTGACGTAATTCCAAGAATTCTGACGCCATCTTATCTCTGGTCGTCTCCGGGATGTATTTTTCAGTGAATTTGTTCACTAAGAATTCCCAAGTGATTGATTTCCTTGTATTTCTCATACTATGCTTCACCGCCCTCCACCAATGTTCTGCTTCCTTTTGGAACATAAAGGAAGAAAAGATACCCTATGTTCATCGGTGCAGTTCATAACGTCTAGGATCTTCTCTATCTGAAGAAGCCATGCTTCGGCTTGTAAGGGTCCGCCTCCCCTTCAAATACGGGCGGTTTCATCTTCTGAAACTGCTCCAGTGCTCGGTGGGAATTATTATTACTCGCTCTGGTCATTAATTGTGCGAGCCACTCCGGCATCACCCCTGGAGTTCCCTCATTTCCTCCTATCTGAACTTCAGAGTCTTCATTATTGTCCACGGGGTGTGCGCTCCCCATCACACTGTAGTGTGACGTATCAAGCGACAGGGACTCATTAGGTGGTAGCTGGTTTAGATTCATGCGTCCTTCCTATAAGATAAGGGCGTCTAATCAACATACTTCACAATTAAAAATAAATTGGGATAAAATTTTAGTCTCATGCAATCATGTTAATACCATATTCAACATCACTTTTGCAAACAAGCAACTTGCTATATATATATATATATATATATATATATATATATATATATATATACATCCCATCATGGATACAAAGATGTTATGCTGACATGCCTACCTTTTGGATATCCGGACTAACCTATGTGCATACATTTGAGATGTGCCAGGGCATAAACAACAGGCTCTAAGGATATCCATCATCTAACATACTAGGCCTATACATATATATACATCAAAAGTGTCGGCTCAAAAGTTCACCCTTCATAGGGTAGAGTATCCCCACTCGGATCTCCGCAGGTGTTGCTACTATCTTCGCTACTATCCATATCTTCTTCGGGGTCTTCTCCCGGTAATTCGTCTCCTGCACAGCACCAGTCGTCCAGATCATCATAGAGGTCCATGTCATCTTCCACGTTTCATCCCAAAAGACACCTCCATATGTGAATCCCCTTCGGGCATCCTCTTTTATTGTACTAGAGGGCTCTATCTCTGCTACCTCAAGCGAATCCCCAACCAAGCTCTCTGTATCATCAATGGTTGGTTCAGGCTCATTAGATGTCTGAGACTCAACCTCCTCATAATCTACGTGGTCTGGGGTCGTAAATATATCCTCTGGATCAGTCTCGTCCGACTCATATCCCCAATCCATGGAATCCGCCATCCAGCTCTCACTCGAGCTATCTGAGCTAGAGACTGGCCAATATATGTCGGAGTCCCCCATCTACATGTAAACAAAAAGTCGTATCAATCTTAAGCCCATGAAATAGTCTCAACATACTGTTATAATCGAAAAGAAGCAGCATATATAGACACACTTGTAATTATACTTATCCTTAGTCTACCCGTAAGTCTCATGTTTTTAGAATAACTTAGATTCAATAGGTAATTAAATGCATTTCCTCGTCCCAGTGTCCCATCCCACTAGAAGTTGTTACTGCGAGCCCGCACCCTTAGTCAACTCACCCGAATCAGGATGTGCGGGCACCCTGATTCTGATGCGAGAAAAATACTTAATTACCGCTTGACTCATAGTTATTTCGTCACATAAAACTCACTACCTAACTATGATCACATGTCTGTACGTATAAACCTAACAACTTCATTATCTCTTACTCCTTCTACTTATAAACCTTTGCTTGATACCAACTGTAACGGTCCCAGTTAAAATTTTTCCGTTTGATCACAATTATCTCATATAATCCAAGCGTGAGACCATCAAGATATAATACTTCCATTACCAACATCAGAATGTTCTATACTATACATCAAGCTCCACTAGGATAACATGTATGATCTAAACATGACTTACCATGCCAACACATATGGTCCGATAACCCATCAGAAAATGCAATCTAATTATATTACTGTACCAAAGTATATATAACAAAGTTAGAGTCTAACACCAGGCACTTTAAAGTTTACAAGTTAATGACAACATCCAACTAAGAGTACGCATGGTTATATACAGCCATATACATATCAAAAGCAAACTTTAATGCAATGACTCCGATGGCGCTTGTCCGCATACTGCTTTTAAGCGGGTCCTTTGCCCTTGTCCAAACCTGGAGGTGGAATTAGAAATAGAGAGAGCTTGACAGCTCAGTGAGTAAAATAATATTCAAGCATGCCTATTAAGTAGGTCTACATGGCTAAATTATCAGGTTGACAAGTGTGTCTTTATACCAATTTTTTTATAAAATTTGTTATTAGCCGAGAACCTAACCAGAACACAGTAACAAGACTTATTAGTCTACTAGGTCATCCTATAGTCGACTAATACTACTTATAAGTCGACTAATATTATAGTTATAGTCGACTGAATTCAATCCAAAAGTATCTGCTTCTCTGTTGGCTACCGGGGACTTATGTAGTCGACTACCCTTTCTGGTGTAGTCGACTACTCTATATACTAGTCGACTTGTAGGTCCCCTATAGTCGACTAGATGTAGGTCAAAAGGGTATGTTGCTCTCTGTTTGTCACCTAAAATCAATTATAGTCGACTACCCTTTCTGGTATAGTCGGCTACACTAGGTATTAGTCGACTTATAAGCCAACTGTAGTCGACTAATCTATGTCTAAAACAAGTTGTTACTCTCTGTTTGTTCTCTGCAAATGGGAATAGTCGACTACAGTCTGTCTGTAGTCGACTAACAATGTTTTCCAGCAGCTTGTCTGCCCATATATCACATCTATAGTCGACTTATCCCAGGGACTTAGTCGACTAATATTACTGAAATTTGCCTAGTAAGGAATTATTCCAGATTTAATATTTAAGGATTTATATATGATTTCAACATAGAATTTCTATCTTAGCCACATCAACATACTTATTAACCCTAACACTGGGCTCCCCCTTCGGTCTCCTCCGGTTCAACCCGGTCCCTTCCTCCTATACGTCATTCAACGCAATAATTCCCTCCTTCCACCACCACCGGTTCAACCCGGTCCCTTCCTCCTATACATTACCGTATAATCTCCCCTACTTATGCATCCGGTTTAACCCAGTCCCTTCCTCCAAAATACAACAATCACAGTCATCATATACTATCAATATGCAAAGATATATAAAATAACGATAACATGCAAGCTTCGTAGTCTTTACTTTAACACATGACAATATCATGGGATTCATTAACATGAATGAGTAGCTACTAGTGAAATCATAAATATGCGTGTCTTTAAGAGGTAGCCAACATCTCATCATCATAAAATATCCATGACCAAAAGTATATGCATGGTATCAAGTGTCATATTTATCTATTGAACTCTTTTTCCAGAAACATGTAGTAGACTACCGTATTAAACACCCATGAGCTTAACTCTTACGAGATCGCCATAAGACTATGAGTACACAAAGACATCTATAATTTATACTCATGAAGTTATCCTTCACTTTTATGTCTATTTATCCCTTACGATTTCTTCCATTTTCCAAACTTTATTTTACTTATCATGTCAATAGGATCCATATGTTCTACTCACCCTTTGAAGTGGTAAGTTCTTTCTCAAGCTTGATATCCCGCTACAACGGAGTCTACAAGTCATAACAACACCAATATTAGTTCATAGTTAATGAAAATAATACAAGAGGGTAGAGTCTAGAAGTGTTTTTCTTACCGTTCAACCAACGACACTCCCCCCCCAACTTCTAGTTCTAGATCACCTTTTGACTCGTTCTATTAGTTTCTTGGAGGAATTAAGACAGGGAAACAGAACCTTTTTCTTGTATATGGACTGAAGGAAAATTTGTGGGGAATTGAGAGGGAAAAATAGGTTTTTTTTGTGAAGAGAATGCTGCTGTTGCTGCTGGTTTTTGGGCTGTTTTTGGACTATTTTTGTTGCTATTTTTGGCTGCAGAAAAAAAAGAAGAGAGGGAGAGAGTTTTGGGGATTTGGATGAAGAGAGAGAGAGGTTTTTATCAAATGAGATAACTCTCTTCATCCCCCCTATTTATAGCCCCTTTTCTACCACACAAATGTGACAAGTGTCCCTCTCTAACCCATCACTCTACCCTATACCATGCCCTATAACAAAGCTCCATGCCTCCCCCCTCTCCATGAGGTACATGTACCCCAAGTATGGTGAGAGAGATGGTGGCAAAGTCAACAACATGTGGTGTATACATTCCTATACCTACATACATGGGCATATACATACTTATATATTCATTCTCATACATACCTACTTATGTACCTTCACACTAATAAACATGTAATAAGTAAGGTATCTAGCATGAATACTATTTCCCATCACCCCTTAAAGTATCAATATTTTAGGAAAAAGGATGCTTAATTAAGACAAGTGTTACATACGTGGAAACGTCAACTTGAGCATATGAGCGAGAAGGGGATGAAGGTTATGCTCTTCAAAGGCAAGATGCTAGTGTTGAAGTCAACCAATTTAGATTTCTATGAAGACTGTATCTACGGGAAGCAGAAATGTCAGTTTCTTGAAGTTAAAAAGTCCATAAAGGCTCATACTACTTGTAGTGGGTAATTCTTAGGGAATCAGTCCATACACCAAAATAGGGAAGTGGGGGTAATCAAATCACATAAAAGGCCAATCACAAACCAGTGAATTATGTGAAAAACCAATAAGGGAAAAAAAAACCAAGGGGAGAGAGAGAGAGAAAGTTTCACTATGTCAGTGGTGATTACAATAGGGTTCTCTAGATTCAGGTGAACATGAGGTCCTTTTCCCATTGAGGGGATACTCTATTTATAAAAGACATGTGAAATATATAGAGTTAGGGAGTCTAGCTTAATTTGAATACTTAAATTCTTATTTCAACAGCTGCTTTGCTGAACATCCTGGCTTGAATTGATATAGGAGAGAGTCCATCTCTATTTCATGGTCTGTGCTTGGTTGCAAATAAGGATGAACTATTCCCGAAAGGTAGCTGCCTCATTTGAATGAGGATTAGGCTTAACGATAAAGATCTCTGTAATCGAATCTCACTCTTCTACTAATTACCCGACCCGTCCGAAATTCGAATTGGATGAATAAACTGATCAGACATTCTAGAAGTTGCCGCATATCGCATATTCGTCTGAGACTGTGTGGACATGTTTCACGATCTTTGACGGGTCAAAAAGTTACCACTACAGATGCCTCCTTTACTCCTTTCTTTAGGGAAAGGTCGGAATGTTCCCTTGGGGGATTTCAGGTTTTTCAGAGTTTCCGATGTAGATAGAGGAGTAGAATGAAAGGAGAACTTTCTGGACCAGAATTCAAGAAGTTCATTGTTAGTTCAAAGTATGTCGTGTAGTGGCGTGCCCAACGATACAGTCTGGAAAGGCCTTAAATGAGCGTAACATCCAGTGCTGCGCTGATCTAGTTACCGCTTCTTGTGTGATATGGCATTTGAGGTAGGCTCCGCGTATCTGAAGCCACGGTGCTGATTGTATTTACCCTAACACACATAAGATATTGATCGAGCGACGTTTCGTACCCTTAGGGCTAAGAAGGTTGCACTCCGAGGTTTTAGGCATTTTCCAAAATTTTGCTCCATCTTCTTCTTTGTTGCCTTCCTCTAACCTTTTGATCTCAAAATTTTGCCATTATCTTATTTCCGCTAAAAATGAAGAAAGGAGAGAAATTCGGCCCTTTCGATAAATCAGACAAAGTAAAGTCTGTCGTGGAGGAGAAGGGGAAGAGGACTTCCCATCGCACCAGGATTGGGATGGACTTCGATCCGAAAACTTCTAAGCTTCGCGACCAGGAGGCAGTGGATAAATACCTGATTGGCTATAGCTTTCATTAGAGTCTTGGATAAAAATTGAGTTTTGTCCCATTGATGCTGATGTTTCTTCTTCGCTCCGCTTGGGAAGGAGGATGTATATGCATCCCCTAGTGCTGGCGCTAGGGTTGAGGCTGCCAATGATGAAATTTTTCTGTAGTGTCTTGGTTTTTTAGGAGATCACCCCTCTCAGCTGACAGTGGTGGCCTGGCGTATAGTACCAGGATTTGAAGCCCTCTGTAATTTGTATGCTCCTGATGCCTATCAATGCAAAGTCTTCAGCGCCACATAATTGCTGAAAAAGAATTCTTATGGCACACACTACTTTACCCCCTGAGCAATGTAGAGAAACTTATCGTTAATATGGTCGATAGCAACCATGACATGCGAGATTCTGTGATCCGAGTCCCTGATCCCTGGGATCCCGAGTCGGATGACGAGCGTGGGGCTATACCGGTTGCTTGGAACCCGGATGCTGGTTCCCATGGGGGGGACCATACCTCTTCAGACATTGAGGTGAAGTTGAAGAAACTGACAAGAATCAACTTCGACTAGCATAATTGGAGTTGATTATTGAACCCAAATAGACCTCCGTACCGCCAAGCATTCAGTGGGTGCCAACTTCGGGTAAGAGTCAACTTGCTCCTGAACCTGAGGAAACTGTTTGGGAAGAGATCAATTCCACCTCTAAGATAGGG